>CM056377.1:63246164-63441498 GCA_029718625.1 Synaphobranchus kaupii
TACATGTTATTTTAACGGCGCATATAAGTGCGTCTACATAGGCGTGTGCACAACGCACGTACCCTCCTGTCTGTTACACACAGAGGCACGCACAAGCATGACTAAAATATCTAGATCACAATGTGAAATATTATTATTGTGTAGGCTATATCAGAAATGCATAATAATAGGTTCCATAGGTCCACATACCTTTCCCTCAGCGAAGGGAAACGATGCCACATTACATTGCTCTCAGCCCACTCCATCAACATCCAGGCGATGTGCGATGGTACAGGACAATGGCTATCCATTAAAAAGGAGCTGATAACACCTATATCAAGCCTAATGCGCGAATTGTCATTTACACCTAATGCGTGAATTGTCATTCAATGGAAAACTCGCGCACTGCAATAGACAGACTTTTGAGTTCTGAAAATGCGCTTCAGACGTCATTACAATACAGCTCTGTTTATCTAGGAATACAGCCTGTAAGTAAATAGAATGGTTTGTGACTGAATATTGCTTTTATTGTTTTTCAAATAGCCTAGGCTACAGCGGATTCGCTGTGCATACATAAGGTTTTTTCGATAGCCTATGGTTAAAAAATGGAGATAAATGTCATCATGTTAACTGAATTGTAACCTTAGCTGTTCTTCGTCCTTCATATTTTTTAAATTACAGTGACAAGGTTTCCATACCCTCAGCTTATTAAAACCCAGCTGATTTCACCTGTTATTCCATAACTAAAGAAAAGATTTTAGAGAACTAAGCGGCTAATTAGAAACGAAATTTGCAGCACTTTACAAAATTAATTTACAATTAATTTTAATGCCATTATCTGCATGTGCGCTTTATAGGAGCAGGTCTGTTTCCCCTGCTGTAAATCACACTTTTCACAGTCTTCCTGGGAAAGTGGATCGTTTTAAAGCATTAGGCTATGCTACCAGTAAAATAGGTTGGTCACATTTCCATAAGCAGGACATTATAAAACAAGGGAAAATATGCTAAACCTATGGGTTGCCAACCTGACAGATTTATTGTATTTAGTGTCATCATTAAGGCAAAATAACGTTATTTATTTTATTAATCAAAATTAGAATGCAGGTAGCCTAATGAACTTCGGATGAAGCTTGAACATGAGTTCATTGCATAATCAAACGAAATTCGTTAAACAAGCAGGCAAATTTGGCGTTTTCTAAGGTGAGACGGAAGCAATTGGTCACTTATTCTCAGCTGTTGCAGGTGCTTTTAACGAAATTTAACCGCATATATTTTGTAAACAGCACTGTCAGGAATTACCGGGAACTCATAATGGTTAGCCCGAATAATATTGATTATAGGCTATTATTGATCCATATAGCCTATTCCTTGATCGCATTAAACACGCACGAGCATGTCTGTTTCGCCATCATAAGCAATCCGCCAAGGTGGAAAAGCAGGCTTTTAAAGGGAATGGGATAGACATTTTGATTGGTTTATTGCATGTCACGCCCAAGACACACCTATAATTAATGAAGAGACTAGGTTCAGCCCAGTTGCACCTTGCGCCGTGCTTAGCGCCCAAAAAACACGCCGTTAAAATAGCAAAAGTGGACTTGGACACGCCCTAAATGGACGTAGCGCCATGCGCTTAGACCAAGCACCAAGATCGCCAAGATAAGGCCCCAGGTGTGAGCATCACATAAACTTGGTAAATGGCTTAAATGAAACATGACAGGTGTACCATTTACAATACAAACATAGATTTGTTTATGTTCATAATTTAAGTCAAAATAAAGTGCCACAAACGCAAAGAAACTTTGGAAAAATAAAAAATAGTATAGTAGTATAATAGTATAATAGTTTGCTGAGAACTACATAAGTGAAACCGGTAATATATATACATTTCCTGGATCATAAACTCCATGTCCAGTTTTGCAGAGGATGATATGTAGAACTACTAAAGGTCTACGATGCAAAATATAGCAGTTGTTATACATTAGTGTCTCCAAATCTATCCAAATGGCTAAATTGTGCACTGCTCTAAATAAAAAACATTATGATATATTTAACTACAAATCAACAGTTTTGGCTCATAAAACTCACTTTTGCATAATTTTCAAGTGGGAATTACTATATTTTCATCAGTATAGGAGGGTAGATATCTATGGGTACAAAACCCCTATGCAAAACATGTCATAAAATGAATAAAATTAGTTTTGTCCATTATAAAGCACATACATTTGCTCCTTCTGATGGCTTAAGATAAAAAAACATTGATATCACAGTGTTACATACACCTAAATATGTTGCCTAATCATTCACTCTTGTACCTCAATAAAACATCACTTGTCCCTGTACTCTATAGTATGTATACTTTTGTCCTGGGATTGCATTTTTCTGTATTTTTCTGTATTACTTTTATTTTCCTATTCATAATGACTCCAAGGAAATTTTCACCTTAATCTACCACATATCAGCGCACAGTAAATTGGAATGAGCATTTGTCATGCCCTAAGAGACAAGTATATACGCCATAGCCTATATTATGTACGATAACATGAACATAAAATAGTATTCCACCATCTGCAAAATGCTGCCAAATGTTCTATCTTCAATGAACATCAGTAGCCTACATCAAAAATACATTTAACGATTGCACTACAGTATGTGAAATGCACTCAAAATGCGAAAATAACAATAGGGCTATCAAACATATTGGAAAGACAGTGCTCGAGTGGAAACACGAACGTACATATGTAGCCAGTGAGTCCAACGGTATTTTAGACGCAAAAATACTTACATATCGGAAAAGGGAAACTCCCCTCCCTAATGTGTATTCTATTGAGCTTGCGTAATACTAGACCGTTAAAACGAAAACTGCCGTTACGCTGGGCTGTAGTAAATTGTTAAAAGCACCCAAAAAGACATGGCATATACCGTTGCAAAGGTTATAATGTACTCTATTGGATAAAAAAGCCGACAATTAAACCAGAATGAACTGTAATGAATGAGACAGGCTTACCGGGCATGGAGGTATTACACGTCGATGTTTCAGATAGTGTAATAGTGGTATAAAGTGTTGTATATTTCTCAAACCGATTGTAGAAGACAATAAATGACCACTGAATTTTGAAAGGAACATCTCAATGTGTAAAACCAATGGTAGGATTGTATATTTATTTCATATTTAGTAGCATATATTGCTAGTAGAATACATGGTAGAATGAGACAGTACTTTCACAGTGTATTTTGCATTTGAGTGAGCAGGTCTTTTCACGGGTTTTCTGGCATACGATCAGGCTATTGTTGGGTTTATCTCGTTGCTATGACTATTATTCAAATTTTATATGATGAATAAATATATTTATGAACCAAACATAGACACTATTGTCCACTATGTCATGCATGGGTAGGTATAGACTAGGTGGGGGGTTGCTTGTTAAATGGACTTGCTACAGGACAATAGTGACACTTAGAAAATCCGTATTCGGCAGAAATCGTCACAAACTGTCTACCAATAAATTTAAAACACAGTGTTTGCGATTTCCACTAATAGTTTGGCTGCAGTAGCAACGAATGTCTCTGTTGAGCAGAGGGATTCATTTTACACGTAACAGTGAATTTGCACTGGTATACCGGAAAAAAAATCTGTTACCTTACACCACTCAGTGTCACTGAGACAAGATCGCAAAAACATCTTCGGGCTAGGACCTGATGCACAGAGAAAAGCCTGAATAATCTAGACATAACTAACCAAAAACTGTATGAAAGAGACTGTAAAGTAAAAGGATGAACAGCAGCCGTTACCTAATGAATTATGCTTTGCGAAACGGAATATAGCAAGCTGCTACAAGATAAAAACACACTGCGCCATCTTGGTTCGATAATTACGCTTAGATGCCTCCTCCTCTTACGCAGAGCTGTATCTGTATCAGAGCTGTAAGGCTTTGTGTTACATGAGGGCTAGTCTGAAAGATAAGAGTCTTGGCTATTGGCTGGAATATTTCACAGACAGTTTTTAAACCCAATGGAAAGCAAATAATACTCACAGTGGAGGCGGGTCGATGCAAGTTTTTCCCACTTCAGATAGGCCTATTGTGCTATCAGTCAAAGAAGTACACCTAATTAACTACGGTTTTGCATAAAACTCTGCCATCAAGTACAAAACCCCTTTGGCTAAAATATACTAAGCCACGGGATTGGTACTCCAGAAACTGGCTGAGTTTCACAACGCCAAACTGGACACAGCTGAACTACTCGTGATGAAGTGCAGAAAAGCACATTCGGTTTAATAATTTGAAAGAAATCATGTACAGCCGTATGAAAGTTTGAAAGTATTTTATTCTTGAAGCCTAAAGGTATAACGATTTTTCAAACCAAGGTTTTGTGAAATACAATTAAGCAGAACAGTTTACCAGCACATTGGTTATGGTGGGACATCAAGCTGCAATACATGTTTGGGAATTAGGTCGGAGTTTTCAACGTTATTTACAAAGTTTTAACTCAACGTTTTGGGCTTAAAAACCACTTCCCAGAAGGAATGGATATATCTTAAGGATATTTAATCAAACTATTGAGGTGAGCAGTTTATTATATATTATTAAATTAATAAAATATATAATTTAATAACTTCCGTAACGCCCGCGTTACCGCTAGGGGGAGTTTGGCAGCAAGAGGTTAAAGGGATAGTTCGGAATTTTTGACATAATGTCTCAATTACGACTTACCCATGATGTAGTTGTTTGATGGAAACCATTTTCAGCTAATTCCATGCTGTCTCTTCTTTTGGACATCCACAGAGAATATAGGTCAGTGTAAGTATGGCGGCGGAGCGACCGTGGCCATTGCAACTTGTTGCTCTTCTTTGTTGTTGTAGTAGACCAGTGCCGGCACTACATTCGTAGGTAACGTAAAGTATCGCTCCGCCGCCGTACTTCCACAGAGAATATAGGTCAGCACAAAGTAAAAGATTCAACGATAGTTTGACTTCAAAAATGATGGTATAAACACTCAAAATAACCCCGATAGACTGTCGTCGTATTTTATTTGCTTTGGGTGCACTGTGGAGTGTTTAAGTACTTTTGGTAGTGGATGCGACCGGTTACCTTAGAGTTGCGCTAGCATTAGCAACGTGTGTATGTCCAAAAGAAGGGACAGCATGGAATTAGCTGAAAATGGTAACTCCTCATGGGTAAGTCGTAATTGAGACATTATGTCCAAAATTCCAAACTATCCCTTTAAGCCATTTTGCCACAACTTTGAAAGTATGCTTTGGGTCATTGTCCATTTGGAAAAGCCATTTGCGATCAAGCTTTAACTTCCTGGCTGATGTCTTGAAATGTTGCTTCAATATATCCACATCTTCTTTCCTCATGATGCCATCTATTTTCTGAAGTGCACCAGTCCCTCCTGCAGCAAAGCACCCCCACAACATGATGCTGCCACCCCATGTTTCACAGATGGGATGTTGTTCTTCGGTTTGCAAGCCTCACCCTTTTTCCTCCAAACATAACGATGGTCATTATGGCCGAACAGTTAAATTTTTGTTTCATCAGACCAGAGGACATTTCTCCAAAAAGTAAGATCTTTGTCCCCATGTGCAGTTGCAAACTGTCGTCTGGCTTTTTTATTGCGGTTTTTGGAGTAGTGCCTTCTTCCTTGCTGAGCAGCCTTTAAGGTTATGTCAATTCAGGACTCGTTTTACTGTGGATATAGATACTTTTGTACCTGTTCCCTCCAGCATCTTCACAAGGTCCTTTGCTGTTGTTCTGGGATTGATATGCACTTTTCGCACCAAAGCACGTTCATCTCTAGGAGACAGAACGCATCTCCTTCCTGAGTGGTATGACGGCTATGTAGTCCCATGGTGTTTATACTTCCGTACTATTGTTTGTACAGACGAACGTGGTACCTTCAGGTGTTTGGAAATTGCTCCCAAGGTAGAACCAGACTTGTGGAGGTCCACAATTTTCTTTCTGAGGTCTTGGCTGATTTATTTAGATTTTCCCATGATGTCAAGCAAAGAGGCACTGAGTTTGAAGGTAGGCCTTAAAATACATCCACAGGTACACCTCCAATTGACTCAAATAATTGGGATGGCAGGTATGCCATCCGCCAAGTTACGGCTTGGCGGGGCATGCCCCATACCTATACAGCACCGAGAGTTTGGCACTTTTCAGGGTTTCCTACAGAAGTAACCACAATGACCACAGACTCTCAGCTCTTAAAAACATTAACTTCTGTATGTTCTGACCTCATGTAACCACACAGCATTCAGATAGAACTTCACACATCCACACAATAAAACCCCAAACTTGGGTTATTTTGCCGTTTTTCTCCTTCTGCTTCCTCTTCTTCTTTTTCCCATTTTTCCTGCCTACCCAGAGACCCTCACTACCTGCCTGCCTCCATATCCTCAAAGAATAATTCTCCCCATTGGATAACAACATCGCATACTGGCTCTCCCAAGCTTATCGCCAAATAAAAACGATTCAAACTAATATGCTCACATCACAGAATCACAGACAAAACCACTATATGGCTTTGTGTATTCTATGAAGCTATTGTGGCCTACTGGGTACAGTTGCTGTCTCTCACACAGAGGATTGGGGGTTTGAGCCCAACAGGACACAAATTTATTTTCGACAAAAACAATGTGCAAAAGCTTTTCATTTATTACACTGTTATTATTTTCACATTAACAACCATATTTTTATTGCAAAGGCAAAAGACGTTTCCAATATTAACTGTTCAATGTTTCACTTGTAACCTATTTCACTTGTACTACAGCGAAATGGTGAAAGTCAGACCGACACTGACAAATGGCCTATATCACGTGACTATACCCCTTTGGTTTTCTGGTTAGCGTCAAGCCTTAGTATTGCGAGAGACGTGGGTTCGTACCTCGCCTGGTTGATATTAAAGGGTAATTTCATTTTGGACTCAGTGTGCACATGTTCTGGTTTTCTCATACAAGAATGTTTTTTTTTATTGCAAAGGGAAAGACATGTTTACAATATTAACTGTTCACTTGTAGCCTGTTAGTTAAACAATTCAGTCACTGGACACCATGACAGTAATGCAATAGGCTAGCTAACATTATGGGAACAGGTATCCCATGGCCATTTGTCAAGCAAAGAAAAAAGTTTCAACGCAGAATATCATCTGGTTAACATCGCATTCTTGCATTAATGGAAAAATAAATTCTATAAATAACTGTGCCATTGGCTACATGTTTTAATCTCACACAAATGCCAACAAAAATATTTGTCTGTGTGGAGCCTGCAGTCCTCTTGCGCCGTGGTCATGTCTGACTCACAGTGGAAACCGAACCTTCAACACTCGCCTCAGCCAACATTTCTTTATTATGTCTTCATTCATTTCTTCACTTCAGCTCTGTTCAGTTTATCCTTTTCACACATAACACAATGTCACCATAAAATTAACTACTAAGAAAATTAAGAATTGACGATAGCCTACTATAAGATGCAATTCATTAAGAGATCGGATTTATAAACCTCCAATTCCCCAAACATATCTGATTCATGGTTAGTCACTTTAAAACAGGGGTCACCAACCCTGCTCCTGGAGAGCTACTGCCCTGCATGTTTTAGGTATCTCCACACTCGAACACACCAGATTCTAATTATCAACTTGTTATCACGCAGCTGAATCTTGTCAAAGGCTTGATAACGAGTTAATAATTAGAATCAGGTGTGTTCGGGTGTGGCGATTCCTAAAACATGCAGGGCAGCAGCTCTCCAGGAGCAGGGTTGGTGACCCCTGCTTTAAAACAATTACTGTAGCCTCCGAACATTGCTCTAGTCTACGCTACTCTGCAGACAATGTAGCTTACTGCAAACACTTTTAATTATAATAATAATAAGAAGAATAATCTCTGGTAAGCTACTTTCTTAGTAGTATCTATTGTTTTCTTTCAGATTCCTGGGACATATGCGTTGTCCAATTAAGCTTGTTCGCCAACGGTAGTTTTGCCAGCGTAACGTCAGTCAGCTGCTAGTCAGGAAGCAGGTACAAGCTAGGCTACTACGAAGCGAATCAACATGCCTTATACATCCATTGTGCTACAGTAAACTAAACTATTCATTGTATTTCATTAGACATTAAATACAGCTCATCTACAAACTCATTTAATGTAATTGTGGGCTATCGGTAATAGGAGAAATGTTCTCAATCTCGTCAGTACAGGGCGTTATGGTTACGCATGTCTGCATGCATTTATTTTGAATGAATGTATTCTGTATGCATGTCTCTCTCGATGTCATTATCTTCATGCATTATTCATCATTAGTTAGCTATCAAAAATAAGTGATATCTGATCAAAAAAAGCCAAGTTACTCATGCATAGTCTACAGAGCGCTGTCTATAAATCCTTAATTCCAATTTGCAAAAACTAGGCCTGCCTTTAAAAGTATAGTTATCAAAATGTGGCCAAGTTACAACTAACAATATTGCCTATCGTATCTCACCCTAAATAAACTAGCTCTATTCCAAAGCAATGCTATCCAAACTTTCCTAAATTATTTAATGCAACTTGGCCCTGTGTTTCTTCATCTTACCATCTCAAGAGAATGTGGTCAATGAAACTGTCAAATTGCACATCAACTTGCAAAATGAGAATAATGTATAGTGGACATACTCTGATTCAGATGTGTTGCACTTAGAAATTAACCTCTTGCTGCCAAACGCCCCCTAGCTTACCACTAACGCGGGCGTTACGGAAATCTTTCATACAGTTTTTGGTTAGTTATGTCTAGGTTATTCAGGCGTTTCTCTGTGCAGCAGGTCCTAGCCCGAAGATGTTTTCGCGATGTTGTCTCACTGACGCTGAGTGGTAAGGCAACATATTTTTTTGCCGGTATACCAGTGCGAATTCACTGTTATGTATAAAACGAATCCCTCTGAATTCAATGAATATAGCTAACATTACTATATTGTAACAATGGCAAGCTAGCCAGCAAAATTACACATAGCAGCTGGCTATCTATTTGTGTCTGAGACAAGCTTTTCCGAGTTTCTTTTGAATGAAATGGCGTCTCAAGTGTTTAGAAGTTATTGTTCCACATTAGTAAATTGTTCTGTATGCAGTACAGCAGGCTGTGCAGGTAAATGAATAAGCAATTTATGCATGACGTAACATGAGGGAGAGATAACATGGGGATGAGTTTGTTGTTGATTATTATGCAGGGTTTTATTTTATCTAGGAAACTGGTGGACATTTGATCTCGTTTGCATAAGCTCCGTTTACCTGGACTCATTTCTGGCTAATGGGGCTCTGGTGGAATACAAGATTCACTGTGCTGCTACATGGGATTGGACAGCTTTTTGGGGACCACGGGTAGGCTAGTTAGTTGTGTAATATGAAACACACCAAAAACACATCTAAAAATGAACTTTTATTGCCAGTTATCAAATTCTATTGTAAAACTTAAAAAAAGGAATCATATTGAGACTTTTCTGGAACCTTGCCATTTTGCACAATTTGGCACAATTTGTGCCAACTTTGGAAATCGAAATGGTTCACCTGAAAAAAAGCTCTGTAGAATTTGAATGGTTTGAGATATTGACACCATATTTTTAGCCGAGATAGGCAGCATATTGAGGAATCACAAAGAGGAGTTATTTCCTCCATAGCACTTGTAGCTCATCAGGTAAAAAATCAGAAATTTGAATGTAGGTACCCGTTTTTTTGTTTTTCACAATTTCTGTACATAAATTGTTTTTAATTAAGTAGCAAAACGTGTATGCATATGAATTATGACTGCTTAGTCATAATAGTGCAGTTCTCTGTTTTAATAAAAGCTATGAAGCATATTTGTAGCCTTTACAGTTTTTGAGATAAACAGCTTTGTTGTTCACTAGTAAAAACAGGCGAGAATTGGTATATTTTGCCCTTGGTATTAAGAGGTTTCTGTTTTAATAAAAGCTATGAAGCATATTTGTAGCCTTTACAGTTTTTGAGATAAACAGCTTTGTTGTTCACTAGTAAAAACAGGCGAGAATTGGTATATTTTGCCCTTGGTATTAAGAGGTTAAACAGAAAAATTACTACACTATAGGACATTTGAACAATTGTCTACATCCACTGCTTTGGGTCTAAGAAAAGCACAGAATTAATAAAGTGTATTATTATTATTATTATTATTATTATGTATTTATTTATTTGGAATATTTGGATTTATATCAAAACCTGTGTGGTCCTACAGAGCATAGATATCCTTGTGTTCACAAAATTCATAACTATTGGATACGTTCCAATGCTATATGTACGCTATTTTCTAGGTAAAAATATTACTCATTTTTATCTGCATTTATTTATTCATCCCCCCTTTCTCTATTGTACATTATGTTTCTTGACATAAATGTCTGTTTGTGAATTATAATGAAATCTGTAGCAGCAGTTAACATTTTAAAACCTGTACATTTTCTAAAGTAAACTTGCCAACAAAGTATAACCATATTCTTTCTGGAATGTAATTATTTATCAACTGTTAAAAACATTCATTGAAATCATATGTTGTTCCATGAGGCACAATCTTTTCACATGCTAAGATGAAGAAACACAGGGCCAAGTTGCATTAAATAATTTAGGAAAGTTTGAATAGCACTGCATTGTAATAGAGCTAGTTTATATTGGGTGAGATACGATAGGCAATATTGTTAGTTGTAACTTGGCCACAATTTGATATCTGCAAGTTACAACTAAGGATTTATAGGATTAAGGAATTAAGGATTTATAGACAGCGCTCTGTAGACTATGCATGAGTAACTTGGCTTTTTTTATGTCGGAGACGTTTTTGATCAGATGTCAATTAGCCTATCAGAATTTTATAAAACCATAACATCATTTTCTGGAATTTTCCAAGCTGTTTAAAGGCACAGTCAACTTAGTGTATCAACTTAGTACAAACTTATGACCCACTTGAATTGTGATATAGTGAATTAAAAGTGATATAATCTGTCTGTAAACAATTGTTGGAAAAATTACTTGTGTCATGCACAAATTAGATGTCCTAACTGACTTGCCAACACTATAGTTTGCTAACATAAAATCTGTGGAGTGGTTAAAAATGAGTTTTAATGACTTCAACCTAAGTGTATGTAAACTTCTGACTTCAACTGTAACTACACAGTTGTCTTTCCTTTTCCTTTCTTAATTGCTAGGATTAGCATATACATAATCAAACGTATCATATCTGAAATCATGTGTATGATCTGAACAGAGATCATATATCGAGATGGAGCATACCTAATGGTAAAACAGCATACAAAGCTATAACTTGCCGCACATCTGATAAGGATGGCATGGGTTCGATATCCGTGTGTCGGAGTGTTGTCCCAAGATAGCTGTAGTCACCTAAGGCACAGGTACAGGCAAAAGGTTAGTAAATTGTGAAATGAATGAGAAAATATAGGAGGATGTCTCAGAAAAACTGACCAATTAAGCAGTTTCCCAGAATTTTACTATTTTAAAAATGACTTTAATGTTACTCATGGTCAAAATGGAAATATAGCAGTTACATAAACTAAAAAGATCATCCATCATTTTAATTAAAAATAGACATTTTCAATCAATCACTTTATTTATATAGCACCTTCATACAATTAAATTCAGTTCAAAGTGTGTTCCATGCAAATGTGATAGATAACAAGCAAATATCCAACAGGAATAAAACATAAAAAGTAAATAAAGTAAAACAATAGACCAATACACCAAAATAAAATGTAAAATATTAAGTGGAATTCCACTGAAAAAACATGAACTCTCATGTCTTGTGCCTCCACGTCTTAGTCTACTCCTTGTTTTCCTGTTTATATGTATTTTCTGTATGGCAGTCCGTCCCATGTTTTCCCTCTCTCCCTCCATTTTGTGTCTCCACTTCCCTGCACCTGAATTGTGTTCTCATTTGTTTCGTCTCACCTGTTCCTTGTTGTTTCTTCATTAGTTTGGTATTTAGTCTACTCTGTTTCTGTGTTTTTGCCAGATCATCTTGTGCCCTGCATTCGTACTTGTATCAAGTACCCAGATGATACAGTAATTGTGGACTCATCCAACTCTGATGACAAGCTTCAATCTGCTGTCAGCCAGTTCCAACTGTGGTGTGAAGTCAATTTATTGGACTTGAATGTGGAGAAGACTAAAGAAATCGCCATCGACTTCCGGCGGGAGCCATCCCCGCTGAGGCCCCTTACCATCGTATAATGGGGAAGTCGGGTTTGGAGGACCAGACGCAACAGAAAGGAGTCTTCAAGTAAACCACGGAATGGAATACCAATAAAGCGGAACCATCCGCAATAGGGAAGGAAAAACACAAAAAAATAGGGAACAAAACTCCTGGCGTAGCCAAAGAAAGACAACCCACAAAATAGGGCTTCCCAATCAACCAAAAACTGAGCCCCTCTGCCCACCCGTCTCTCGGCCAAAATGCGCCGAACAGTATAAACCGGACCTCCCTCCATGAACCGGGGAGGGGACGGCGGCTTGTCCGCTGGAGCAAGAGCACTCACCAGCACCGGCTTTAACCGGGAGATGTGGAAAGTGGGAAGGTTGCGCATGGAGCGCGGGAGCTGCAACTGCACAGATCTTAAAAGGACCTACGAATCGTGGCGCGAGTTTACGGGACTCCACTTGCAAGAACAGGTCCTGCATGGAGAGCCACACTCATTGCCCTTCCCGGTAGGAAGGAGCTGGGCGATGACGCCTATTGGCCGCAAACTTTTGTTTCGCCATGGCGCATAAGAGAGATGCACGCACGCGCCTCCAAATGGATCGGCACCTCCGCACGAAAGAACCAGCGGATGGTACGTTACATTTATTTAGCAGATGCTTTTATCCAAAGCGACGTACCTCCCTCTCCAACTCAGGAAATAACGGAGGTTAATACCCCAGCTGAGCCTCAAAAGGAGAGAGACCTGTGGAGGCATTGTGCAACGTGTTATGGCATACTCCGCCCAGGCGAGATGATGACTCAAGGATGTGGGGTTGGAGGCAGCTAAGCAGCGAACGGTGCTCTCCAAGCTCTGGTTGGTGCGGTCCATCTGTCCATTAGTCTCTGGATGAAAACCAGAAGACAAGCTGACAGATGCCCCAAGTAGGGCACAAAAGGAGCGCCAGAACCTAGCGGCAAATTGGGGGCCGTGATCTGAAACAACGTCCAGAGGGAGGCAATGCACTCTGAACACATGGTCCACCATAAGCTGTGCTGTCTCAGGAGCTGATGGCCGCCTTCGAAAACCTGTCTACGATTACAAAGATCACCGTGTTACCCTGGGTTACCCTTGCGCAAACCGAACAGGTGGAGAAAAACACATCTCTCTCCATGTTTGGCCACCAAAACCGCTGAGATAAAAATCCCTTGTCCGGTGAACGCCCGGATGAGCCGCCAGCTGAGACGAGTGTCCCCATTGGAGAACCCAAGATCTAATACGGGGAGGGACAAACAGTGAGATGGACCCCCGCCTGGACCCAGATCTGAGCACAACGCCTTCTGCACGATTGCCTCGATCTCCCACATAACCGGGGCTAGAATTTGCGCGGCAGGTACGATGGGTTCTGGACGTGGATCTCTGTCCGCGCGGTCATAAATGCAAGAAAGCACATCCGGCTTAATGTTCTTAGAACCGGGTCGGTACGTGATCAGGAAATTGAAGTGTGTGAAAAATAATGACCATCGGGCTTGACGAGAGTTACGTCTTTTGTCTTGCTGAACATATTCGAGATTTTTATGATCCGTCCAAACTGTGAACGGATGCTCAGCTCCCTCTAACAAACTCCTCTAAAGTCATTTTGATCACCAGCAGCTCCCGATCTCCTACGTCATAGTTTCTCTCGGCAGGTGTTAAGCCACAAGAAAAATATGCGCATGGGTGCATCTTGTGGTCCAGCGGAGAATGCTGAGACAAGATAGCGCCTACCCCCAACTCCAAAGCATCCACCTCTACCACAAAGGGGAGTGAGGGATTGAGCATTATGAGGATGGGTTCGGAGCTGAATCTTTTCTTTAGCTCCGTGAAGGCCGTCTCAGCTTTGAAATTCCAATGGAAGTGTGACGGTGATGTCTTTTTACTGAGAATTGTGAAGGGTGCAGCTACAGCACTAAAATTACGGATGTACCGTCGATAAAAATTTGCAAAGCCCAGAAAGCGCTGCACCTGTTTAACCGAAAGGGGAGAGGGCCAGTTCCTTACTGCAGAAACCCCGATCCATTTGGACCTTACCCTCAGCACTAATAAACCCCAGAAAGGAAACTGAGCTGGCGTGGAACAGGCATTTCTCTGCCTTCACAAACGATTTGACTTGTAAAAGGCTCTTGAGAACCTGTTTGACGTGAATGATGTGTTCAGAAAGGCTAGAAGAGAAAATCAGAATATCGTCAAGATAAACGAATACGAATTTCTCCAGAATTTCTCTAAGCACGTTGTTAACTAACACCTGAAAGACGGAGGGGGTGCTAGTGAGGCCGAACGGCATGAGTAGGTGCTCATAGTGTCCATTATGAGTATTAAAAACCGTCTTCCACTCATCTCCCTCACGCATGCGCACCAGATTGTAAGCGCTGTGAAGGTCGAGTTTGGAAAAAACGGACGCCCCCTGTAGGCGCTCGAATGCGGAGTTCATGAGTGGGAGAGGATACCTGTTCTTAACGGTGATGTCACTGAGACCCTGATTGCCTATGCAGGGCCTCAGACCTCTGTCTTTTTTTAACAAAAATAAATCCAGCGCCGGCCGGCGAAGTGGGAGGTCTGATGAAACCATTAGCCAGAGATTCCTAAATGTATTCTTTCATGGCTGCGCTTTCCAGAATCGACAAGGAATACAGAGAACCCCTGGGAGGAAAAGTACCCGGATACAACTCAATAGCGCAGTCATATGGCCTATGAGGAAGTAAGGTAGTGGCGCGTTGCATACTAAAAACCTCAGCGAGGTCAGCGTACTCCTCCGGTACATTAGTAGGCAAGCAGAACTCTAGCTCCCCTACTATCTCCGGAGTCTCAGGGTCGAAAAAAGAGCCAGGTGACGATTCGAAATCGGAATCAGGAAGGCTCTCCTCCCCCATAGAAATCCCCTCCACAAAGGAATCCCAGACCAGACTCTCCTCTTTACTCTCAGAAAGAGGGCGAAGTATCCTGATCAGAAGGGAGCCCCGCCTCCCTCAGATCACTAACGGAGCTGAATTTGGAACTGCCACCGGTGCCGCCCGAATAGAGGTTAATAGGAGCACGGCAGTAGGACTTGCACTGGGAACCCTCACTGCCCCAGCTAACATGAGGATCGTATAAAACCAACCACGAATGTCCCAAAACAAGTGGGTAAGCTGGAGAATCATTTTATCCTCTCAGAATGGCCTTGGAAGGAAGCACACATAAGTAAGGAGCCTGTGATCTCTTTAATGGTACCGGAACCCAAAGGGTGACTATCAAGAGCAGTAACCAGTCAGGGCCGAGTAAGGGGGTGTATGGAAATTTTTAATTCCCTGGCCCATTTAGCATCTATAAAACACTCAACTGCCCCGGAATCAATGAAAGCGTCGATGTTGACCGAACGCCTATTCCAGAACAATTTGACTGGTAAAAGAGTCAGAGAAAGATTACCATTTTGTCTCGCTAGAGTTCCCGGTTCCCCTAGCGAGGCTGGATGACCCATCCACCTGCATGGGCTCCTCCTGGTTAAAGAAGGAGTAGGTGGAAGGACCGGCTGGAGGTTCTACCAATGGTGAGGGGATATGACAAACAGGGCAGTATCTATGGCCCCACTCACGCTCCCTGATACAGTTATTGTGGAAGTATCAGTAATTATAAAAATTTTTATTATATAACCTGTATAACTTTAGTGCTTTGTGACCTTGCTCTGGGCCTAGTTTGTGTGCTGCCAAGAGAGCTGAGAATTGTGAGCAGGATAAATTAGCTGAAGGAATGCTTTCAGTGTGTGAACAGAAGGAAATGCTGGGAAACTGAAACCATAATAAAACTCTTCTCCCACTCTGTGTCTGTATGAGTGATTGGAACCAGGGCCATAAGGCCTTGCAGGTGTCTTCTATCCTCCATGCTTAGGCTTGGGATAATGGTTCCCTATCAACAAGGAAGGCATCTAGCATCCCCCATCAAAACAGAAATGTCTCCCTCCTGTTTCCCATAGCTAAGCAAGAGTTGTACCCATAACAATAGATGATAGATCATGCTGACCGAACAGGTGGGAGAATAAGAAAAAATAAGAGAAAGTAAGGGAAATTACATGGTCTGATTAAAAGGCACATGAGGATAAGTCACAAACAACTTTATTTGGTAGATCAAGAGCGCCCCCAAGCACATAGGGTTATATAACATGTTTATTTTCGCCTAATTTGTTATTGGATAAAATAAGATAAGACAAAAAGGTGTCAACGCACATTATTAGTGTATTGGTTAGGTAGAGGAGGAGTTATGATATTATGTAAACTAATGTCGGTCTTTGCTCGGGGAACTCCTAATCCTCTGCATCGGGTAAAGGACCTCCCATCGGCATCAACGCTTAATAAAAGGTTAAACTGAATAGAAGACTCTGCTATTTCATTCATCTTCATCTTGAGAATTCTCCAGCTCAAAAACACATGTCAAATTGAACCTAATGAGGAGTAAAAGAACTTCCCTCTGCATATTTGGCGAGCCAGCCAGGAGTCCAAGATCCCGGGGAGGACGCAGGAGGAAACCAATGGCATGCAGTGTTTTATCTTCAAGTTAGAGACTGGTCAACCATAGTGAGAGGTAAGCAGACCCCTTTTTCATAAAAAATCTGTAGAGAGGAATTACCCGTACTCCGTTGGCCCCAAGTGTGGTCCTCCACTGGGTGAAAGGCTCCAGTGGGTGAGTGGAGAAAGAATAAATAGGTAGAAGAATTGTGATGAAGTGAGTGTGAAATAAGTGTTGAAAAAGTCTGCTCAGATTATTGAAATATATAGCAAATTATTTATTTCGGAAGAGCAGGTCGACGTTACTTTGTATTATATTGTTGCGTGTAATACGTAGCGCTAGCTTTGTGATTAGTAGCCAGTGTTATTTTTGTTGTTGGTTACTACTTTGGGTCTCATCCGTAGCACAAGTTTTGTGTCACTTTGAAAGTTTGAATTGCTACACATTAGTCACGTAGTATCATTCATCTTGCCACTTCGCCACATACTCGTTTGGCGGTGTACGTTGCCATAGCAACAGCATAGCGTCTAAACTTCTTTGGCTTTGACTTCGCTACTACGGTGATAGTTGCCATGGATTTCGATATTGCAAAGTTTGTCGAGGATCCAACAGTCGAAGTGCTGGAAAGCTGTCGGAAGGCTGACCTGTTACAGATCGCCGACTATTTTCAAATTGATGTTGTCCGCTCCGGGACTAGACAGGCGATTAAAACCAGGCTTAATGAGGCATTGCTTGAGATAGAGGTACTTCCTGCTTGCATGGTACCGAAGGAATCGACTCTCATTGATAGCGAGGAGTCACCTTTTAAAAGCGATCGCCCTGAAATCATCTTACAAGGTAGGCACGAATTGGAAATGAAACGCTTACAGCTTAGGGAGAAAGAGCTGACCGTTCGTTTAAAGGAGCTGGAGGTAGAAGCAATTCGGGCCAGTAATTCTAGCATTGTACAACAACGCCCTGAATTTGACGTGAGCAGGCACATTAGAATGGTTCCAGTTTTTCAGGAGGCGGAAATAGATAAATACTTTTCGCTTTTCGAGCGGGTTGCTATCACGCTCAACTGGCCGCAAGATGCTTGGCCACTGTTATTGCAGTGCGTTTTGGTTGGTAAAGCACAGACTGCTTATGCTTCCTTATCTTTGGAACAGAGTCTTGACTACGAGGTAGTTAAAGCGGCAATTCTTAGAGCTTATGAACTTGTTCCTGAGGCATATCGCCAGAAGTTTAGAGGCTTTAGGAAATCTGACAGCCAGACTTTTGTTGAGTTCGCCCGAGAGAAGGAACGCATGTTCGATCGCTGGTGTAATGCGCAAGGGGTGAAGACTTTTGAGCAACTCCAAGCTTTAATTGTCATGGAGGAATTTAAGAACTGTTTACCCGAACGCATTGTTACACACTTAAACGAACATAAAACATCCGATGTAGCTAAAGCTGCTGTCTTGGCCGATGAATTCGTGCTTTCGCATACCAACACTTTTGTTGGGAAATACTTGCCTCGTAATAGTGACGTTTCTCAGAGAAAGGAAATCCCCAAAGGTTCGTTTAATTTACCGTCCAGCTCTACCAATTCTAATGTCAGGCAGGAGGCGCTTGGAGCTAAAAGACCTTTTTGCCACTATTGTAAGAAGACAGGTCATGTTATAGCTGATTGTTATGCACTGAAGAAAAGGGATAAATCCTTAAAAGGGGTTTCTTTGGTGAAAACATCTTTGCTTCTCCCTGAAACACTTCCTGAGAAGGATTGTTTCCTTCCTTTCCTTATGGATGGCTCAGTGTCTTTGACTGATGAACCTAACTCTCAGAAGCCTGTTAAAATATTGAGAGATACTGGTTCTACGCAATCCTTTATTTTAGAGGATATTTTACCCCTGTCAGAGAAATCATCTTTAGGCACAAGTGTCCTTGTGCAGGGTGTTGAAATGGGTTACGTTAACGTGCCGCTGCATGCTGTTTTTATGAGGTCTGACCTTGTAACTGGCCGCGTCGTCGTGGGCGTGCGGCCTAGTCTTCCAGTGGAAGGTGTGTCCTTCATTTTGGGGAATGACTTAGCTGGTGGACGTGTTTTAGTGAACCCCGAGGTGACACCTGTCCCTCTTGTTAACTACCCTGATGAGCTCGCACAGAACTACCCCGATGTGTTTCCTGCTTGTGCGGTCACTCGCGGCATGGCTAGACGTCTTGGGACTGACACTGACCTTGCAAAGGCTAGCAGTCCACCAGAAGCAGAGGAAGCTTTGGATGACCTTGGTTTGTGTGACTTATTCTCTGTTAAGCCTGAACCTGAGCCTCCTTCTCCTGTTGTAGCAAAAGGAAGTGGGGGTGATTGTGATGGACAGCTGGATAAGCTGTCTCTGCCACAGGAACAACTTATCACAGAGCAGAGAAGGGATCCAAAACTTTCTTCCCTGTTTAAAAAGGCAGTTCTTGAGGAAGAGTCTGCGCTGGTGTCGTCAGCGTTTTTTTTTAAGAACGGCGTATTAATGCGTAGATGGAGGCCTCTAGATGCTTCTGTTCTTGATGACTGGCGCGTAGTTAGACAGATTGTCGTTCCTTCAGCCTTTCACAACGAAATACTTAGCCTTGCTCATGACAGCTGTCTCGCTGGACATCTGGGCGTGAACAAAACCTACAACCGGGTGCTAAGGCATTTCTTTTGGCCTGGTCTGAAAAGGGACGTTTCCAAATACTGTGAGACCTGCCCTGTGTGCCAGGTGGTAGGGAAGCCAAATCAGAAGATTCCACCAGCTCCCCTGTACCCTATACCGGTAATTGGAGAGCCTTTCGAGTGGGTGCTCGTTGATTGTGTAGGCCCATTACCACGGACAAAGGCTGGCAACCAGTACCTTCTCACCATAATGTGTGCAGCTACTCGATTTCCGGAGGCAATACCGCTGCGCAAGATAACCGCCCCTGTCATTTCTAAGGCACTTCTTAAATTCTTCTCTCTGTTTGGACTTCCCAAGGCTATTCAATCTGACCAAGGAACAAATTTTATGTCCAAAATTTTTGCACAGGTCCTTGAACAGCTAGCGATTAAGCATCTCACTTCAAGTGCTTATCACCCAGAATCTCAGGGTGCTCTGGAACGTTTCCATCAGACGCTTAAGACTATGCTACGCGCTTATTGCCTTGAGTTCGAGAAGGACTGGGATGAAGGCATTCATTTTATGCTCTTTGCTGTGCGGGAGGTTGTCCAGGAGTCCCTTGGATTCAGCCCAGCTGAATTGGTTTTTGGTCATACAGTTCGTGGCCCTTTAATGCTTCTCAAAGAGAAATGGCTTATGGACGGTAACACCTCGAACTTGCTGGACTACGTGTCCAAATTTCGCTTTAAGTTGCATCGAGCTTGTGAGCTGGCAAGAGGAAATCTTGAAATCTCACAGAAGAGGATGAAATGCTGGTTTGATCGTGATGCAAAGTTGCGAACCTTTTCGCCGGGTGAGAAAGTCTTGGCACTTTTACCCCTCCCTGGTTCCACTTTAGAAGCACGCTTCAGCGGACCATATCTGGTAGAACGACGTGTAGGTGAACGTGACTACATCATAGCCACTCCTGATCGCAAGAAACAGAGTCGCTTGTGTCATGTAAACATGCTGAAACGTCATTGGGAACGCCAGCCCATAGAGGAGGGTGAGGTGAAGAGTATGGCACTCTCCAGTGCTCTGACTTCCACTCTTCCCGAAGAGGGGGAGGAGGAGGTGGCTTTTCCTCCCAAGAGTGTGACAGAAGGCAGGCTGAAGAACTCTGAGTCTCTGCGCAATCTTGGCATGCTACTTTCTCATTTGCCGGTTGCTGAGAAGGCGGACATTGTTAACCTCATTCAGTCACACCCCTCTTTGTTTTCAGATATTCCTACTCGTACACACCTCATTGAGCATGACATTGATGTGGGTAATTCACCTCCCATCAAACAGCATCCTTATCGTGTGAACCCCGAAAAGCGTTTGCAATTGAAGAAGGAGGTAGCTTACATGCTGGAGAACGCTATCGCTGAACCCTGTTCAAGTGATTGGAGTTCACCCTGCGTGTTAGTTAACAAACCAGATGGCACTTTACGGTTCTGCACTGACTACAGAAAGGTCAATTCCATCACTAGGTCTGACTGCTATCCTCTTCCAAGGATGGATGATTGTGTGGATCGTGTAGGTTCTGCCGCTTTTGTCAGCAAATTCGATCTACTTAAGGGTTACTGGCAAGTTCCCCTTTCGAAACGTGCTAGAGAGATTTCTGCTTTTGTGACACCGGACGATTTCCTACAATACACAGTCATGCCGTTTGGTATGCAAAAAGGTCCTGCTACTTTTCAGAGGTTGGTTAACCTCGTTGTAGCTGACTTGCCTAGTTGTGAGGCATATCTAGATGATTTAGTCATCTACAGCGCATCTTGGTCTGAGCATGTGAAGCATATTGAAGCACTCTTCGTCCGCTTGGTTGCTGCTAACTTAACGGTCAACTTGGCAAAATGTGAATTCGGCCAAGCGACTGTAACTTACTTGGGTAAGATTGTAGGGCGCGGACAGGTGCGTCCAGTTGATTCCAAAGTAGAGGCCGTTACCCAGTTTCCAGTTCCCAAGACCCGACGCGAGCTACGGAGATTCTTAGGAATGGTGGGTTATTACCGCAATTTCTGCAAGAACTTTTCCTCAGTTGCTTCACCGCTGACTGACCTCCTCAGCCCTAAAACCAATTTTATTTGGACTGAAAATTGCCAGCGGTCATTTGAGAATGTTAAGGCCCTGCTAGTGAGCACGCCCATTCTTGCCGCACCTAACTTTGAACGTCCATTTAAGCTTGCTGTGGATGCAAGTGATTGTGGGGCTGGGGCTGGAGCTGTTCTTCTCCAGGAAGATGCTCATGGTGTTGATCACCCCGTGTGCTACTTTTCGAAGAAGTTCAACCGACATCAGCGGTTATACTCCACGATAGAAAAGGAGGCTTTTGCTCTCATTCTCGCACTACAACACTTTGAGGTTTATGTGGGCTCTTCTTTTCGTCCCATTGTAGTGCAAACAGATCACAACCCACTTGTTTTCCTTAATCGCATGCGTAACAATAATCAGCGCCTCATGCGATGGAGCTTGTTTCTGCAAGGTTACAATTTAGATATAAGGCACATCCGTGGACGTGATAATCTAGTCGCGGATACTTTGTCACGTGCTTACGAATGTGACGATAAATGAGATTTATTGTCTTAAGGGTGGGGGTGTTACGGCCATGTGTAATATAGTTTTTATTATTTGTCTTTTCTACTGGTTTTGGCCCTGTGCTGCTGTGTTTTTCTTTGTTTTCCCCTGTACAGGTGGAGGTGGGAATGCATCACGGTTGCTGAGAGACCCGGAGCAGTGGATGCTGTAACCGAGGAAGCAGAGGCCTGTTGCGGAGTAGCGGATTCGGAAGATGCTGGCCTATAATAGTGGATGCCCGTCGCCATGCCAGGAGATGCGCCTGTGAACATCGAGAGAGACGCCGTTGCTGTTGCCTGCTGGAGTTTTGACTGTTTTAAGTTAACCCAATCCTTAACGGAGACTGTTAATACTTTTAACAATTAATTAGTATTATTTATTGTTGGCATTTTTAAAACGGGAGCTGAAGACCTACTTCGGAGATCAGACCGAGTAGCCTGCTGGACGCTGGACATTGTCATCGAAGCTACCCGGTGAGACTTTGCCAACTCAGTCTCGTAGTTAGTTAGCTAGGAGATAAGTTTAATCTTGTAAATAAATACTGCATTATCTTTTATATAACTCCTAGTTGTCAGTGTGGGTTCCTAACTTCACAGATTGTGCGCCTTTAAGTGGCTAATTGTTGCATCCGACTCTATCACCTTGGTTAATATAACACAAGCTGATTTCGGGACGTAACAGACGCCTTTCCCTTCAAATAGTCTGCCACAAATGGTGATAGGGTGAAGCAGTCAAAAGATACTGCCACAGCTATATTACGCGAGGATAGGGACAGTTAGGCAAGCAGTGTTGCGGGGTAAAAGGAAAAAAAAAAAAAAAAGAGGAAAAGTAATGTTGTCTGGGCAAATAATTTTAGTTAATAATACTATAATTCTTGTTATAATTTTTGTTAAATAGTACTATATATGTAAAAATATGATACTGGAGAGATTTTTTAAAGTGATTTTCATTTGTTTACCAAAGTGTCTTGTGTTTACTTTATGGGAAAGTTTTACTTGTATGTGGTACTTCATATAGCCATGTAATACATAACATAAACTCATGGGCCAGACTTTCTTGAACTGTTGTAAATTTAAACTGTTTTCGATTTTTACCCATTAATAGGACACAAAAATGTGATATTTTTTACACTGTCATAATTGATGTGGAAATATATACCTATCCTAATGGCCTACATTTCTTTCAACCAAATATTTTTGAAGACGTTTGATATGCGTTTCTAAACCCCACTTTGCTTTGTGAAAGTTGTCGCTCGTATTCATATGGGAGAGCAAAATTAATCAGGCTCATGTACGTAATTCATTGTGTCCTGAGAGTTACGTACACAAGATGCCGTCGGCAATCATGAAAAATAAATTTATATCGGATCGATCTTTGTTTGTTTCTGTCATGCATAAGCCAAGTAAAAAAATATATGTGCCCAAATTCATACACTCCACGATACTTTAAAACAAGGGGAATATATAGTGCTGACTTTCTTTCCATGTCCCAATCATTGCGTACATAAGCATGAATCGTTTACCCACGTGTTTCATGGATGGTGGATTGGTCAACCTAAAAAAAAAGAGCATTACTGTCTGGTATGAAACTACTAAGAATTGCTTTGTTTCAATTGCTGCCGACGCTACAGGAGCCTGATAACCTTGCGTGTCCAAGCTTCCTCACGCGGTTACGTACCTAAGCCGTTCACGTTTTACCTCGCACCAGTTTATCAAAATCGTCCAAATCAAAGCATTTACACAGCCATCGTGTTATAATCGTGTCCGCATATTGAAAGGTAGGATTTTATTTTTATTTTTTAATTTAGAAAATTAATCTTTTCTTGCATTGATTACATACGTAACGGTGTCCTCTAATCAACCGGGTATTACACAGCCATAAATAGATTACATCTTCAAAGTCCAGTTTCATTGTGGACCGCCTCAGATGGGGTATGTATCTACACTTTAATGAATTTAAAAAAATAAGTTATACTTTTGCACTCACGTGTCATTGAGACACCATGTTAACACTACTGTGGTAAATTTTATATGACCTGAAAAGACTATTTCCAGTTATTGAACTATCTTCTTTCTTTTTGATAGAGTCAGAGAGTTGTCAAACTCGTAAAAAAATGTGTTTGCATTGGTTTTTGCAATAATTAATTTTTTGGTGTCTATGTCACGTTTATGTGTCCCAGTATCATATTTTGACTTATGACTTATCTCAATTAATTAAATTAGAACAAATGCTAAAAAAATTCAAGGGTTTTACTTAGACAGTACTCTACTAGAAAAGTGGAAATATTATGGGCTGAAAGTTTCTTAGGTCATTGTGGGAAAAAATTCAGTGGGAAAGTAGCGAGTTAACACAAAGCCAGTTCTATGCAGTGCACGTTCTGTGGTCCCATTCAGAGGTTGAGACTGTATTACCCAGAGCTGTAGAAACAGGAGAAACATTTGAAATAGGCTTAGACGGGTGGGCAGACGGAGCCATTTGGCTGGTGTGTACCCCATTGAGGGAATTGAGAACTGAAGAGGTAGAGGGGAAGTCAGTTCAGGGGCATTCAAGGGGAGGAGCTATGCGAGTCACAGTCACTAAGTGGGAACTAATAGGGTTAAAGATAAAGGCATGGCTACTAAGGACAGAGTGGTCCCCTGAATTATATTTAAAAAATTTTTTTTAAAGAAACATGGGCAGAAGGATAAGTAAGGATATCAAAACCCGGAAGGGTGAGCCTTTAAACCCAAGGCCCAAGACACCTCTCTCCTGCATGAGTGAGTTATTTCAAACAGACTATGGGCATACCATATGAATATACCATATTTTCCCATGAAAAAATGGGAAAAGTGGACAAGATGTGGTCCCTTGGTATGGCCTGAGGAAGGAACTTTTGGGCTTCAATACCTGCAATCAGTGGAAACAATTTTGCGTAGAAAGGAGAGTAAGGGCAAGTTGGGCCGGAAGAGAAAGTTGAGAACTCACAGAGTACATCTAAATCAATGGAAGAATGAGTCTTTCAGACGGAGAAGGTCTATGGACAGGAAGGAGGAGCACCAGCCGAAGGCGGACCCCCAACCAGCATCATCAGAGCAACCACCAGACGAACGCCGGCCAGCGAATGGAGCCATTAAGGCTGCAGGCCTGTATCCCTTATTGAACAACATTGGAGAACAAGAGGATCTGAGCCAGGGGCCTGAGACTACTGCGAGGATGAGGCCAGAGTTGGTGAAAGTGAAAGGGACCCTGGAAGTACAAGGGAATTTGGAAACCGTTTTAATAAGATCAAAAGTTACAGCAGCATGCCCAGAGGAAGGAGAACCAGAGACAGCCCGGAGTGACAGCCGAGGAAACAAGGTAAATCGCGCAAATAGCACACCATGCCCATGCTTCCACACACCTCATGGCAGCCCAGAGAATCAGGGAATGACAAGTTGCAAGAAAGAGACAGTCAAGTCATGCTGAAACAAATGCTGAAACAAACCCGAAGGGAGGTGAAAAAAGCATAACAAGCATTCCTGCGTGAAGGAGGGTACTCGCAGCAACAAGTTCAAGAATTAAGGCTGGTCTACGATATCAGTAGTGATATTCAGAACAGTGCCAGCAGATTCCTCAGAAGGAGTGGCAGAAGAAGAAGAGCACCTGATTGATACACCCCAGGGGAAGAAAGAGACGAAGAGGATGGAGAAACCTTCCTGGACCCATTGCAAGTCCTACCCCAACCAGGGAGACAATAGCCACTCACTAAGTACACCCCATGGTCATTAATGGACCTGGAGAACATAGTCAAGGATTTACCAAGAATAACAGAGGGAGCAGGGCCATGGATAGCGAAGGTAGAGATGAGGACGACTCACCTGCCCCTGTGCATGGGAGATGTTAAGCAGCTACTCGTAAGATGTATGGGGCACCAGGTCACGGAAATAATGGACCTGGCAGGCCTGAAAGGAGTTATGGACACCCACAAGATGGACGGGGAATCATTCAACAGACACAGGCCAGAGGTGCATTCAAATTCAGCGAATAAGGCGAACGTTTGCAAACTATTTCAAACTTTTTTCTGTTAGCTTTGTATTCGCCGCAAACATTTGCAAACATAAGCGAACGGTCTGAAAAGGTAGTTTGCGGCGAACAAAAATGGACGCTGGACTGAGGGAAATGTGTTCCCATGGAGATTTCAAAAAAGCCGTTCAAATTTAACCCTTAAAAGAAAATATGTTTGCCACGCACGTTCGGCTCTGTTCACTGAATTTGAACACACCTCAGGTGTGTGGGCCGCTTTGAGGGAGTTGTTTCCACATAAAGCAAACCTTGCAGAAATAATGAGTGCAGAACTAAAAGAAGGAAAGGACATCCATGATTTCATCAACAGAATGCAGGAGGCATGGAACACAAATATGGGAGAGCCATTTGCTGCATTGCCAGGAACGTTGACAATGTTCTTTCACATGTTGTGTAAAGCATTGCCCGATCCAGTGAAAAAGGCCCTAAACAAGGTTGTGGGGCTTCCCCAGGAGAATGGAAAAGTGCAGCACATATAAAGTGTGCAGCACATACAGGCGGAACAGATCCTGTGTCAGCAGGAAATGATTATGCAGATAAAGCTGCTAAACTAGCAGCAGATGAGTTGGAGTACTGGCCTACAGCAGATCAACAGGTGCTTCTGAATGCAGAGGAGGTGGCATTGCAAGACCTAATAGAGGCAAAGAGGCTTCTACGGTGTCAGAAAAGGTGGGATGGGAAAAAAGAGGATGTGGGTTAGATAAGTCTACAGGAATATCGCGGCAATTATAGGGAAAGCAATCGCACCAAGCGCACTAATAGAGGTAATTTGCAGAGTGCCCCATGGTGTTGACCACTCTGCAAGGGGGTAGATTATGAGAGAAATACAGAAACATTGGTTTATACCAAAACTAACAGAACATGTTACTAGCATGATATCAAGATGCAAAATTTGTCAGGAAGTAAACATAAAGAAAGGGAAAGGGATACTGACTACACCAGGCTCTATGCCACCACCGGTGGGTCCATTTACCCATTTGGTAATGGACTACGTAGATATGATTGATCGTGCGGAAGGCAAAAGATATTGTCTAGTAATCATTGATAGATTTTCAAGATGGGTAGAAGCATTCCCCACTGTGCATGTGGATTCTAAAACTGTAACTAAAGCCTTGGCAAGAGAAATTTTCCACAGATTCTGGGTCTGTCAGACCCTGAGCAGTGACAATGGTTCACATTTTACGTCGAACTTGATAGCAGACGTTTGTAAAATGACAGGTATACAGCAGAAATTTTCATGTGTGTACCATCCCCAGGCAGCAGGTATAGTAGAGAGATGCAATGGAACACTAAAAACTAAATTACAGAAAATATGTAGGCAAACAGGGATGAATTGGGTACATGGTCTACCATTAGCACTCATGGCCATGAAAAATAGTCAAAATAGATTTACCCATGGTAACAGGAAGAGTAATGCCAGTCCCCACAATAAGACTGGAAAGTAGGGAAATAGGCCTGGAAGCACTAGAAGAACTCCATAAGTACCTGAAGAGACTAACCCAGGCTGTGAGGTCTGTCTATTCTCAGACGAAAGAGGCCCAGGGGCCAGCAGTCGAAGAGCCAGAGCTATTGGTGAATCCAGGGGAGTGGGTCTATGTGAAGAAGTTTAAAAGAAAGTGGAAGCAACCCAGACAAACAGGATCCTATCAGGTAATATTAGCCACTCCAACAGCGGTAAAGCTTAAAGAAATAGGACCATGGGTGCACCTAAACCATTGCAGAAGAGCTCCGGAACTGGAAGCTAAGAAAGAGCCCAAGAAAAAAAAGAAAAAGAAAGGGAAACAGTTGAACGAGTATGCAGATTGTGCTTTGTCCTGATGATTTTTGTGTGGGTGGTTACTAGGGTAGTGGTGCTATTCAGGACAGGAACTGTGAGGGAAAGACAAAATAAGACAGCAATTGATGAAAAGATGTCAATTACCATTATCAGACGAAGAGAGAGAAGAGCTACGGAGTGGAGAGCCTTCAATTTCAATGCAGATTCCCTAGACATCTCAGACCCATAGGCAAGAAGGAACATGTGGTACCAGCAATTAACACACTCAGTCCGAATGGTAACTGGAAGTAAATGTCCCTGCATGGTTCGAGTGCCCGCACCAGGAACTTAGCCGGCGGTAGCGGAAGTTGATCCCCAGCCATTAAAACCAGGATGCATGGCGGACGCCATGTATCTGCTACACCATTATAACATGAAAGTCAAGTTCCCAGATTCAAACTATTACTACGTCGACAGTCTCCTGTTGCTAAAAAGATGTAAATTCTTACGGAAGCTGGCGTACGTAGATCTCTCAACCAAGGCAGAAACAGTTGCAGAAGGCCCTAGTTCATTGGAAGTGAAGAATAGTAAAGCAGGAGACTGCTCTAATAGTACTAGCAGCTATGTGTTCTTCTTTCTAGGGATATTAGATTGTACGACCTACATGATGAGATTTGGAATAATAAAAGGAGGAAACAGGAATAAGAAGTACACCCTAGCATTAAGAACTGGGCAGGACGAGGCCATTGAAGTGAATGGAGTTAAAAACAGGACAACATACGCAAACATCACCTTAGGGACATTCAGAGACCACTGGTGGGTATGTGGGGATAGGGCTTACTTGTTTTTACCAATAGGATGGACAGGATGTTGTAACATGGCCACTTTGAAGCTCCCATATGAAGTAATGTCCATAAAACAGAAAAAAGACAACCAACAGGACAGCAGCAACAGGAAAAGAAGAGAATTAGCAGAGTTTCATGACTTAGAGTCATATAATTTCAGAATTTCATTAGGGGAAAAATGGGGACTTGGGTTATTTCTCTGGTATGGAGTGGTCTTCCTAGCAGATCATATAGACAACATAACATATACCTTGCAGGGTTTCACCAATGAACCTATTAGGGGGTTCAGCATGTTAAGGGACACTGTCAGAAGCCACAGAAGGACCCTACTTAAACACGAAATGGCCCTTGATTACATATTGGCACAACAAGGAGGATTGCGTATAACGCTTAACCTGACAGGAGGCGCGTGCTATACCTTGGTCCCTGACATTACGGATAATCTGACTAGCATAATAATCTGATTTAGGGAACATCAAAGAGGCATTCAGACCATCGGCAAGTGCTGGATCCTCTGCAATGGGATGGCTGGGGAGCTACATGGGACCTTGGGGAGCTACATGGGACCTTGGTGGGCTGTGTTAGCACAGACTCTGATGCCTGTAGTCATAGTAGTTGAGATACCCTTCTGTGGATGCATAGTAATCTTGCCATGTATTAAAGCTATGATGTCTAAGTGGCTGGGAGCAATGATGGGGGAAGCAGGAATGATTATCCAGAAGGAAGAAGTCGTGGAAACACCAGTGGGATATGAGGTGGTTGAACTCATAAGTTAAAAAAAACCTAGCTTAGACCCCTCTGATGTTAGAAACTATCATCCTGTGTCTCTCCTGCCCTTCCTGTCCAAAGCTCTTGAATGAGCTGCCCTTAACCAACTGTCAGTTTTTCTCCACCAGAACAACCTGCTCGACCCTCATCAGTCCGGCTTCAGAACCGGGCATTCCACTGAAACTGCGCTCCTGGCTGTGACTGAGGCACTCGCCACTGCCAGTGCCTCCTCCCTCTCCTCTGTCCTGATTCTCCTTGACCTGTCTGCAGCGTTTGACATGGTCAACCACAAACTCCTGATCTCCACACTAGCTGAGATGGGCATCTCTGGAACTGCCCTCTCTTGGTTTACATCCTATCTCACTGATAGATCCTACCAAGTCTCCCGGAAGGGCTCTGTCTCTGCACCTCATCCACTTCTTACAGGAGTCCCGCAGGGATCTGTACTGGGTCCTCTGTTGTTCTCCATTTATACTAAGTCCCTTGGTTCGGTCATTAATTCACATGGCTTCTCTTACCATAGCTATGCTGATGACACTCAACTCTTCCTCTCTTTCCCCCCATTTGCCCCACAGGTAAAGGAAAGGATATCTGCTTGCCTGGCTGACATCTCTGAGTGGATGTCTAGCCATCACCTGAAGCTCAACCTCAACAAGACCGAGCTGCTCTTCATGCCATACAAGACCTCCCCACTCCTAGACCTGTCCATCACCGTCGACGGAACCGTGGTGACCGCCTCCCGCTCTGCAAGGAACCTGGGGGTGGTCCTGAACGATCAGCTGGACTTCAAAGAACACATCAGGGCAACGGCACGGTCCTGCAGGTTCCTCCTGTACAACATCAGGAGAATTCGGCCGTACCTGACCACTTACTCCGCCCAGCTTCTTGTCCAGACCATGGTCACCTCACGCCTGGACTACTGCAACTCCCTTCTCGCAAGCCTACCAGCCTGCGCCATTCTGCCCCTACAACTGGTCCAGAATGCGGCTGCTCGGCTTGTGTTCAACCTCCCGCATTTTTCGCACGTCACCCCCCTGCTGAGGTCACTCCACTGGCTGCCGGTCGTGGCCAGGATCAGGTTCAAAGTTCTGACCCTGGCCTACACTGCAGCCAAAAGGTCAGGCCCCTCCTACCTACAGGACTTAATCCAGCACTACGCTCCTGCTCAACCACTTCGCTCTGCTGCTGCAGGGCGACTTGCACTTCCCTCCCTCCGTGTTAAAGGCTCCCGCTCTTCCCAACTGCGGAGCTTTTCCACCCTAGCTCCCCAGTGGTGGAATGAACTCCCCACTCTGCTGCGCTCAGCTGAAACACTGTCTGTTTTTCGGCGTGGTCTGAAAACGCACTTTTTCAGACTCCACCTCGACTAAAATTATACCTATAGGGCCATTCTATAGTATTTCACTTCCTGTTTTCTATTAAACTTGTGTTTTTTTTGGTTATTCTATAGTCCAGAATGTATAGCTGACTGTGTGTACTTCTCATGTTTATTACTAGGGATAGCTCCTACGCTGTGAGAAAGCTGTGCTTTGTCGGATTTGCTTTGTAGTCGCATCAATGACCTTCAATATGCACTTATTGTACGTCGCTTTGGATAAAAGCGTCTGCCAAATGATTGTAATGTAATGTAATGTAATGTAAAAAAAGGAAAGACCAGAAAGCGGTGACAAAAACAAGCACACAAAGGAATTCAACCTTAAAGCTCAAAGCACAAAGGCAAGTCCCGCAAAACTCCAATAAAGCACAACGGAGCAAAACTGTCTCCTTAAAAACCTAGACCTAATCATACGACTAAACATTAAAAGGGCAAAATAATACCGCACACAAAACAGCATAAATGATGCCAGACAATACACCACAATACGACCAACAAACAATCAATCAACAATCAATATCGAAGCCCCGAACAAAGGAAACGGAAGGCTTATATAGCTCACCGGCAAAACACGCACACCTGAAGATTGCATTGACCTGTTTCCGTCAACTACGAATAAAACCTATTCCTATTATTTTTGGTGTCTGCGAGTGGTTCTGATCCATTCTTATAACAATTAGCCTTATTTAACAAATGAAGGGGCAACTGAATAAGTCTCTCTTTGTGGTTGGCCAAAAGAATCCCTGAACCGAAATATCAGCTGCAAATTTGATAGAGGTATACGTCAATATGACACTTTCCGCGAAATTTCACTTGAATCGGAGGTGAAAGGCTACAATTTTGAGCCCAAAAACACGGCAGAGGAGCCGAAGGCAAGAGCCGACACCTTCTCATGCTGTATTCGGAACTGATCGTGGTGCCGACTGCCTCGGGTAAATGCTGACTGGTGGCGTACGTGTGGTAACTGTGCCGCAATGCCAACTGAAATGGAAATGTTTGCTGCAATGAGTGGGACCGGGCAGTTTCAGTTCTAATCTGTTGAGCAAAAAAGCAGATGAAGAGGCAAGACTGTCTGACTACACACCCTGATTTTGAACACCAAATGCATAGGGGTGTTTTGGAGACATTCTTCCGGACCCCCAAAAATGAACTGGCATAAGACACCCAGACCCAAGTTTGAGGACCGGGAGGAAAAATGAGTAAGTGTCGCAGACATCTGTCTGTAGCTAATATGTTTTCACTATACCAAAAATAGATACATGAAGGGCTGTGTTTTCCTAAATTAATGGCTGTATTTCACCCGTATTTTCTCTGGAGACTCCAGCTAATGTTGGTGACATTTTTTCAGTAGAACTGTAGTGGCTAGCTTGCCAGCGAGTAAAATTAGTCTCTCTCGAAGAACTGCTTCCAGGACTAGTAGTAACACCAAGCCCCTTCGGTTGTATTCAGTGGGAGTGGCAACCTATGACTGGAGTTGTCCGATTCCCATCCATAAACTGTAAACGCCTGGCCGTTGTAGTTCACAGTAAAGCAGGTACCTGGTATATGCGCAGTAGTTTGGGGTTATATCTCTGCTCTCACTACAGATGGCTGAGTTGGCTGAGAGCTCATTTTAATCAGGACAGTTACTCTTCTACAAATCAAACATAATTTTTCGGTGGAATTCCCCTTTAAGATAAAAATGCAAAAATAAATTATTTAAAGACCCACACCCATCGGCATTCTCTTCCTGGTTTTAGTATTTGAAACACGCACAAAACGTTAGCAAAGAGCAGTGATGTAGCTTTTTTTTTTAAAGTCCCAAACCCCACCCCCAGAGCCCCAAACAAAAAAGGCTAGAGACAGGGGAGAGGGACAGATATATAAAGCAAGAGTGAGGGAGATGGAGAGAATACAAAAAGCGAAGGAGAGAGATCAAGGAGCACAAAAACAAAAACTAACTAATTTAGAATATTAATAGGATATTGGCAATTCTCAAAAGGTCTCGAAAAGCTTTTGGTGGGCTCAGAGGTTTATATTTAGCAACGTCATCTGAAAATTATGCAAAAACATACGTCATGTCATGTGGGAAATCATTTTCCTAAGACGGGTGGGCAATTCCAGTCCTGGAGGGCCGGTGTGTATGCAGGTTTTTGTTCCCACCAATTACCCCAGCTAAATGAGCTAATTGGCTGTTTACACCAGCAGGTAGATTAGCTCGCATTAAAATGTTTCATATAGGGACACAAGAAGTCTTCGGCTGTCATTTATGCGCTTATTAAGAATTGTAGCTAAAATGTCAGATGGCGTAAATAAATAGGGCTAATTAGGTAATTAAGGCCAGAAGTTGGCATGAAAACCAGAAACAGAAACCCTAGATAAAGCACCCTGTCACTACTTGTATTGCTATACAATATTATAATAGAAAAAAAGTCAATGCCAATGACCATGCGTTCAGCCACAATTTCTGTAATACACATGTCAGGCAAGGATCATATGCAGATGAGCAATTTCCATCCATTAAGTTTATCAAATAATGACTACAAACTGTTTGCTAAGATCCTTGCATTGTGCCTGGATAAGGTTATCCCCTCTTTAATACATCTGGACCAGGTGGGATTCGTAACAGGTCTCCTAACCTCAAATAATATGAGGAGACTTTTTCATGTCATGTCGAGGGCAAGCTCTCTCCAGCATCCAGCGTTAGCAGTCTCACTGGATGCAGAGAAAGCTTTCAACAGGATAGAGTGGCCTTACCTATTTTATGCACTCTAAATTTGGCATAAACCTATACGCCGATGATATACTATACCAAGGATGTTAGAACTCATTCAAGCTTTAGGTCGACTTTCGCAATAGTGTATTGGGGAAAGAGTGAGCCACTCTTGGGATGGGAAGATACCTAGGAGGCCACTATGGATGAAAAACCTAAGGATCAACATCAGATCGCAGATTACTAAGATATTTATGATAAATGGACCCGATATCTTAAAAACTATCAGGGATGATATCAAAGGATGGATGGTACTACCCTAGTGTGCCCTAAGCCAAAAAGAGACAAGCTGCAAGCAAAGATGGGAAGTCTCAACAGACAAAATCTCAGATACCTTATCTTGGATGGTGACCTAAAAATCTCTGCATTTTTTCACCTAAGAAACATAGCCAAAGTAAGACCCTTTTTAACTCACCAAGATGCTGAAAAACTGATACATGCTTTTATCTGAAGCCGCTTGGACTACTGTAATGCACTTTTTATCGGCCTGCCCAAGAAGTCTATTGATAAACTTCAAGTTATCCAGAACGCTGCTGCAAGAATCTTAACAAAAACCAAAAAAAGAGAAAATATTACACCCGTCCTTGCTGCTCTGCACTATTTTTATTTAGTTTTATAACATTTTTATTGTTATCTTTCATTTTACTTATTTATTTATTTTACTCATTGACTTTTTATACTAAATGTTTAATTAAATTTTATATTATTTTATCCATGTTTCCATTTCAATATATATTGTTTTATTTTCTAGTTTATTAGGGGACTGAGCAGCATAGCTGCTGGTACCCTATTGTTTTTGTTCTGATTCTTTTTATTTATTTTATTTTTTTTCTCCCATTTCACCTAAAATTCCCATGAGCTGGTTTGGCCTAAAATTTTGAAATTGACACACCCACTGCGGACGCCCCGTTTCACCTAGAGTCACAAAATTTGTTATCCAGGTCCCTTTTCTCATTCCGAACAAATTTACCTCAAGGATCCATAAAGTCCGCCATATTGGATTTTTTGCTAATTAGCATTAGCAAAAAGGTAGGTCTGTGACATCAAGACTTGACCTCTACAGTTTTTACCCAATCGAGCCACGTGATGGCGCTAAAGAGTTCTGAATCTAAACAAATATTAAAAAATTCACTAAAAATCACTGTTCCTTTGCAGAGATGTAAAACTTGCTACAGTGACAAAGAGCCGGATTTGGATCATAGATCTTTAATAATTTGGTGGGCGCCATCTTGAATTTGCAGACATTTTGACTTAAATGTACTCATTTATTACTTCTTTGAGTTTTTCCTTAACCGCTTGGCTGATTCTCATGAAACTTGGCAAATAGTTAGTTAATAGTTGTCATCTCACAAGCTCACACCAAATTTCATGGCGATAGACCAGTTGGTGGCGCTGTAGTGCACGTGTAAATATTGTGACATTGACACGCCCACTGCTGATGCCCCGTTTGACCTAGAGTCACAAAATATGGTGTACAGGTCCCTCTGCTCATGTTGAACAAATTTGCCTCAAGGATCCATGAAGTCAGCCATATTGGATTTTCCGCTAATTAGCATTTTTTGTATAACACTTAAAATGCTACTCCTCTTACAAAATTTGGCCAATTTACATGAAACCCCATACACAAACTCCTTAGAACATGCTTCATAAAAGTTATATACAGAATTTTGATATTTTAAAAGATGGCTGAATTACCAGCCAATGAATTTTTAATGGCCGTGACTTATCACAAAAATGCTGATAATTCCAAAATCATTTCACAGTAAATTATGAAACCTGGTAGGTCTATTAAGAGTAACATGAAGAATTGACCTCTTCAGTTTCAACCCAATCGAGCCATGTGGTGGTGCTATATAGATCCAAATATAAGAAAATATTTAAAAATTCACTAAAAATCATTGACACGCCCACTGCATACGCCCCGTTTTATCTAGAGTCACAAAATTTGGTAAACAGGTCCATCTGTTCATACTGAACAAATTTGCCTCAAGGATCCATCAAGTTAGCCCTACTGGATTTTCCGCTAATTAGCATTTCTTGTAAAACACTTAAAATACTACTCCTCCTATAAAATTTGTCCAATTTACATGAAACCTGGTAAGCAAACTCGTTAGACCATGCATCAAATTTATATACAGAATTTTGATATTTTAAAAGATGGCCGAATGACGAGCCAATGAATTTTCAGTGGGCGTGGTTTATCACAAAAATGCTAATAATTCCAAAACCATTTGATTCGACGAGCACTTGAAGGCAGCATATGCACTAGAAGTCTTGTGCATTGGGACCCGGCGTATTGGGTGGACTCGTTTTGATAATGTCGCACTATCCCGCATCACGTGCTTTCATAAAAAACGATAGTAGAACACGCCCATTCTGTCATGGTCGGGAGGCCTCCCGCTTGCAGAACGAGTCCACCCACTATCAATTTCCGTCTACGACGATAGGCTATCTATTTTGCATTGATTTAATTGAATATAATTGAGTTAAGAGGTACATTTTTATGGCTATACATGCAATAAGAGTGAATGTATGCACCAGGTTTTTCATTCTTCTCATTACAGACTGGTGTAAGAATGAATACAGTACTCCTGGGACCACAGTGCAGTATAATAACAGCCATAAACAATTAAAAACATAAATAAATACAGAGATTTATGTGACCATGGATTTATTTCAAAGTCAGATTGGACCGCATATGATCCACGAAATGGTGAATTGGCTTTTTAATAGGTTCCTGCACACATTGCTCAGGAAAGCCCTGAAATTAGCAATTCGCCATACAATGTGGTGCGATTTGCGCTCTAAAGGTGGTCTCACCTGGCGGGCAGTGCAAGTGCGAATCGCGGTCTAATCTTACCCCTAAATTGTATTCCGCTGCGCTAAAATTTAACTGATCCTTCTTGACGGACACACACCCCAACAGCGGCTTCCCTTCCACTTCAGCACACGGCGAGTCACCAAATGACCAAACGAGCTCTAGATTCATGCACATCCGTGATGAAATTAGCAATTAATGGCTCGCCACCGGCCGGAAAATAGAGCCCCAAATTTGCATGCTCGCTGCTCGATCTGGACTGACACACCTCCACCAGTGACTCTTCGTCCACTTCAGCGCACAGGCTCAGGAGCGTGAAAATACATGCCGAAAATACCCGCTATGCGCCAGCCGGAGAATAGAGCCCTTAAAGTTTGAATTGAAGACGAGGCTGTATCAGAACAGTCACATACAGGATACATAATAAGCATAAAATAAGTCGCCTAATGTATTTAAATATGTTTTTTTTTTTAAACATACAAAAGCATGTGTTTTTACATGACAACAGCAATGTATTTCAGCCCTAAGTGCGATAGGTGGTCGCTGTGGAAATGTCGAATGTACAGGACTTTGGCGAAATGTATGTATGTTTATATTAAACAGAAAACGGTTGTAGCTTCATATACAGGTACGATATTTGGTTTTATAAACATATTTACACAAGAGATTTTGGAGAAAGAAAATTAGGTGTATTCTAAACCGAAAGTGCATCAGGTACTGTATATAGTACAATAAGCAAGGGAAAAACGCAGAATGCTTATTTGTACAACGTTTTAAAATAATATTATTGTTTCTATATCTGAACATGATTTCCTTAGCATGTATAAACAGTGCATTTTATGCATTTTACAGTCTGTGGCTGTGGCAAGAAGAGGGTCGTAATTGCTTTGGGCTATTAATAGCACCCTCCTATTTTTGGTTTTTGCAAGCGCTTTTTAATTAATAAACAAACATGAATACTGTAATTGGGACGGATACGTCTACCACTCGGGGGGCCAACGTGGATCGGGTTAAAGAGATTATTTTCTACCTTTCTATGGAGAGAAAAGAAGCCACAAAAAAGAATTAACCACAAAAAACTATCAATGACTAGGCGGACTAGGAGTGCCTGATATTTATTCATATGACTTGTCTTATAATGCTAGATACCCATTATCTTGGGGCTACAAAAAGACTGATGTAATAGGTAGCTGGAAATGGCTTGAGGATAAAATACTGACAGAATATAGCAAGTCAATGTTAATTGCATCATTATGGTAGCACCCCAAGTTAAACAGTAAAATTTATAATCCAGTAAATGAATTCTCCTGTGAAGTGGTTAAGGTAATTGTTACGACCCGGTCTAGGGTCAGATCGTAACAAAAGATACGTGAGTGGGAAATTGAAAATGTGTAATACAATGAGCGAGCAACTGCAGTCCCTCACTGCCTATACCAAACTAATTACGGCCTATCTAGTAGTGTTGTAGTCGAGACCACCTAAACCGAGACCGAGTCAAGACCAAGACCAGAGCATATCAAGTCCGAGTCAAGAACAAGACTTTGAGGTGGCGAGACCGAGTCAAGACCAAGACTGAGTGGGGGCGAGACCAAGACCAAGACCGAGACCAGACCAAATGTCATTTCTTTCCAATACTGTCAAATGTTAATTTTGTTAGATTATCTTATAACAATCTCTTGACTGTTAAAATGACATTGCAGACTACTAATAAAACCAATTACAATATGAATATCACACACTGATTGATGGATAGAGGATAGAGAGACACTACATACAGAGTGATAGGTGACATATAGAGAGTATATAGAGGACAGAGGTTTGAGAGAGGATAGAGGTCAGGATAAACAGAAGTTAGACAGAGGGTAAATATGCTAGAGGGGATTGATAGAGGAAATACAGGAGAGACAAAAAATATAGGATTCAGAGGGAAAAGGAAGCAGAGATACAGAGGGAGAGGAAGGGAGAAATACAGGGAGAGGGAGGGATAAAGAGATAGGGGAGATGGAGGGAGAAATAGAGGGAGGAGGGAGATAGAGGGATGGAAAAATATAGAGACGGACAGACTGATCATATTGCAATCACACTAAATAAAATATGTATATTGCCGGACCCCCTCCACAATCTCCCTACGGCTCTCAAATAATTGTCAAACTTCAGTTAGCAGGTGCACTAAACCTGTATGTAGTGTCATTTAGCAGGTGCAGTCATTTAGCAGAGGAGTCAATGCAGTCTAGTCTACAGGAGGTGGGTTTCTTTGCTAGTAGGCATTGCACTGCTACAAAGGATCAATAATTTCTGTTGGCTTTGCTATATGCAAATGCAGGTTGGCATCCTTAAAGTACCTGCTTGTTTACCATTTCAATTACAGAGCTATACTTGTACAGAGATGACTGTGGCAGTCCCTATGTTGGTTAAGAGAAAATACCATGTAGCTCATTCAAGTATGACAAAATAGTCTTTAGGGATTGTGTAAAACTAAGAATTTAGCCCATTTTCAGATGGTGGTAGCCTACACTTCCTGTTTAAAACATTTCTTCAAAAAGCAGCAAAGTTGAAGTCAGATTTTATAGATTATAACATTGAGGGTATGAGTAGGCTACTGATTACATTTTAAAAGAGACACCCAAAATCAAACACAATGGATTACCTACAAAAAGTCAACATCAATAATTACCATGAAAAATTAATTACTCTCAATTTAATAAAACTTCAGCCTATGCTGCATTTCGAAGCAATTTGAATCTGTAACATTCAGACTTAACATTAAATTTAACGTCTAATTAAAAAAAATGCGGCCAGATTAAACGTTGTCTTTGGATATCGATTAGGTTAATGGTATAGTCATAATATAGTAATATAACGATTAGTTTCATGTAAAATTAACTTACATTTGATATGATTGGTAAACCATGGGTAAAGTAACGTTTGCTTAGCTAGTTACCTTTTACCTCAGGATCAGGTAACCTAACCTAACGCAGATCACAGGTTTATTGAATTTGGCGAACATCCTTGACTGAAAACGTGACATATGGTGTAATCTGACCCAGTGCGCGAAATGCCACAAAATGCCGTTGAAAATGTGAGGGTTTAGGGCGAAATAGCGATGAGCCAAATTTGACAACAAAATAAGGGATAAAAACTCCCTGGCAATAGCCAAACAACAAACACCCTAACAAAACAGGGATAACCACGAGCAAACCGGGCAGAGAAAATAAACAGTACACTACAGCTGAAACAGTTGTGGCGAGAACAGAGAAAAAATAAGGCACCTTTGGAACTTGGCTATGAAGCCCGATAAATGGTGAAAATAATGAAATAAATAAGCTCGCACTCTCGAAAAGTGGGAGCGGGAGAGAGGAAAAGAGAGATTAAGAGAAATAATCTCTGAGCTTCTTTAAACAGGAGAACTGTCTCTACGGAGAAAATAAAGAAAACCTTTCTTTGAGAAAATGTAGAGGCAGCAAAACAAAACCCTGTGTTCGTGTAACAAGAAGAAATAGTGAAGCACCCGGAAGAGGAATTCCGGGGCTTAAATACCTGATGACAGGTAAAACAGGTGAAAGCACTTATTGCTGGGACAAAGCAAAACCCTGCGGTGGAGTGTAAAAAAAAATCTGATAGATCGGAAAACAATGTGGAAAGTGAGGAAAACGGCAGGCGCCCATGACAGAAAAGGCCTCCAAGACGCGTTTCCAACACAATTTAGCCATCCATGGACGACTTTTGTTCACTGGGGATGAAAAAGAAAATGGAAAATTATAGAGGCCTAATAATGTATATTTATAAGAATCTGGTTCACATAGGTTAATACTGAACAATAACGTTCGTGCCTTCTCACACTGAGAGTGAACGTCCGACAAAGAGAGGGGCTGTGTTTCTCCTGCACTAGCAGTTTCAGTTGAGCTACAAAATATTATTGCGATTGTAACACAACGACTCGTGAAACCCACATAATGGCACTGTAAGGCCGCGATCACACCGGACGCGCTTTGTAGGCTTGAAAACGCGAGGAGCACTACCTGTCTTGATTTTACGAAAGCCTACTCTGAAAAAGCAGTTGGAGGCGTCTTTTTTGCTGTTGCTAGGCAACCAAACTCCGTTCCTGTCAATCACTTAGCTGACGTTGTTAACGGTGTTAGCGAACTAAATTTACCCGAAAGTTTGCTTCGTTATTTGTCTTTAAAAAGCCGCGAATAAGCGGAGTGCCTTGGATCGCTTATTTTTATCATGGTATTCACGATTATTGAAATCATATAACTCCTGGTAGGCTGAAATGGCAACTAACGTTACCATTTTTTTCCTCAATCGTCTTCGTTTACACGGAACCGACAGGGAGAATCAAGGTCCGCCTCTACTTTCGTGCGATTGGACAGGAGAAAAGAATGACAGTGACGTGGCGCGCATTTTTCCTCAGAGCGCTTCAAGTTGAGATATTTTCAACCCTGTGCGCACCGAGCATTTTTCGAAAAACAGTGAGGCGCCTGGAGCGGATAAACGCGAGGCGCCCGGGGCGCAAAAGCAGCGTGGAAAACGCTTCAAACTCATTGAAAACAATTCGAAAAAGGCGCCCCCAGCTGTTAAAGCGGATCCGGTGTGATCGCGGCCTTACTGTTCAGTGTTCAACTGCAGAGTGCAGACAGACTCTGGTGCGTGAGCTGGCTGTCGGTCTTTGTGATGTATGTGATGCGACTTGGGGTACATGAAAAGAAAAGTGGTTAGCCTAACGTTATTTACAGCCAGGCCTACGCTTTGAGGTAAATTAATATTTAAATTGTTAATGTGGCACCTATTGCAATTACATTTTTTTGTGGGAAAAATTTATTGACTGAGTATTTTGACCACATTGCTGCCATTGACTTACATGGTGAAAGACCTATACTGGAGCCAATCGCAGTGGCGCTAGTGAGCAACGGCACAATTGCTGCTCCCAGCCCAACCAGGTAGTGAGCTTCAAAACGAAAGCCCAGTCTTGGCCCCTTGGTCAAAACACACAAGATCAAATCCAAGGGCTAGGCAAGAATCAGAGTCGAATTTAGGAAAAACAGGTCAAACACACAAAATCCACCAAACAATCACAAGCCACAATCACTGAGCAAGGCCGAAGAGCAAGTCTCCCCCATTGAATGGCAAACCGCGCCTTTTAACAGAGCACCGTTGACGTAAACGGTCATTCTGATAATGTCATGACAAAAGTGAGGATACCCTAACACATGCACCAAGAAACAAAACAAAACTTACGACAGAGAACGTAACACTAATGCATAAAATATTAGCCATCAATGTGCATCCCTCCCTTCATGCCCAATGTGGAATAACCCCATGTTTACTGCAGGTGGAAAAACACATGTAAATGATAACTGGCAACACCAAGGTATCAAACAAGTCAGGTAGGTAGTTAAAGATGGTCACATTGTCTCATTCCAAGAAATTAAAACAGAGTTCAACATCAGTAATGACTCCTTTCTTCCCTACCTCCAGCTTAAATCAATCTTAACATGGACCTCTTCAAAAGGTATCATCCTAGGGTCACAAACTGCACTAGATAACCAATTGAGAGCAGCCACTATGAAAGGCATGAAAGGCAGCCACTGGGAGAGGAACGGTCTCAGCCCTGTACAAACTGCTTAGCCTCTCATCCCCCAGTAGAAACAGTGCAACACCACTACTCAATCAATTTGGGAGCAGGGTGTATCTCTCTCACCGCAGCAGTGGGGTGCCATTTGGAGAAACACAACATTAGTATCTAACTGCATAAGATACAAAGTCATCCAAATGAAGGTCCTACATAGGACATATATGACACCTCACAAATTGAAAAAGATTAACTCAAATCTTTCAGATCTGTGCTGGCATGGTTGTGGTGAGAGAGGTACACTCATGCACCTGTGATGAGAACGTGATACTGTCAGGAGATTATGGGCGGAGGCAACTGATGTGTTATTCAATGTCTTGAATGTCGTTATTCCATTGTGTCCCGTGGTGTTCTTGTTGGGTGGCAGGGTGGAAAGTATGCAAGATAGGACCTTGCAACGCTGTATCTCACTGGCCTTTATGTCAGTCAAAAGAAAAATTCTTCTGAATTGGAAAATACGTAAACCATGGTGCTTTTGTGAGGACACATGGCTCAGGGACTTTTTGGAACACAATACAGTAGCTCAGTATTTGTGTAGTGCATGTCTAGTGGGAATCAAACCGCATTTATGTGACCATGGACTGCACTTCCAAAAGACTACATGTACCGGCATGCGACAGTCATGTGATCCCAGGCAGTCATGTGATCCTTGACCAATCAGGACTGAGTCCCCGGTTCTATAAAACTTTGAGCAAACAGTCCACTTCCTTCTAACCATTTTCATTGTCGATACAATCGTCTCCTGTCCATCTTCCTGGCTGGGAAGGGACAAGACTAGGCCGACATAGACAAGGAACACGCGGAGAGAACCCTCTCTCCCTCAGGTTATGCGGCCACAATGACCTCTCTCTCACCCAGCTCTCAGTTAGCGTGTTCGCAAAAGCCACTAAAACAGCTAGCCACACTGAGCTACCGTCATCCGGCGTAGCCTTAAAGCGACAGCCAGAGAAACTTGTGTAGCCTACGTTACCACAAACCACAAAGGAACCCAAGGAAACCACTTGTTGAACTGACAGAAGAACTCCAACAGCAAGTTTCCAGCAATGACTCGCCAAAGGACCTGGCGAGCTGCTCTACCCGCAAGGAAACTGAGATAAAATCCAGTCCAGACGCTGCCAAAGGAAAGAACTTTCCGGACATCAAGCCATGGACTCGCCTGTAGCAACTTCAGTACAGTAAGACTAACATGAACATCTGGGCAATAGTTAGGAAAACTTTTGTGTAATGTTTATTGACTTTTGTGTATGTAATTGCATATTTGATTGTATCCATTGTGTGTATTTAGAGTAATGTTAACTTATAGCTTAACACATGGCTTGCAGGCTACCGTCAGCCAATTAGCTTTGCATAAGCTAAAGTTACAGAGCCGACTCTAACTTACTCTAAAACTAATTTACAATCCGCCTCCCTTTAAATCGAAATCGGTGCATGCAATCTTTCTACTAATACCTAACCCATCAGATATAGGATAGGGGCCTGGGATTTAGCTAGACGTAGCTAAATTTCTATAGCCTCAATACACGCCAAGTTTCAGGCCACGTTAGCTTCATGCTCAAGCTAGATTTGTATTTCCCCCTCGAGGAACGGTCTTGTGAGGTGTGAACACCACGTGTCTGGCGCACATACAGAAATAGAACTGTGAATTCTATATGCCTCATTCTTTGTCTACACTTCATTTCGCTTTCCATATCATTCACTGTTTTTAGGATGTTAGTTAAGATGTGTTTGTTGTTTAATAAATTGTATTTTAGCAAACCTGGTCGTCGGTCTGATTGTTGTTTGGATAAACATTTGAGCCTATCCTCCAAAAGAACTTACGCCTTCAGATTAAGTTATTGATTATTATTTTAATAGTTAACATTGAAATTCATAATCATGATTTAATAATTAATTTTATGAGACTGATTAATTATACTTTTGCACCTAGTGTGAAGCAATATACAAATTTATATATATTCTGCACATTCATTGGTGCTTCCATGTGTGACTTAAGACGTTTTAACTGTCTGTCTTCACTGCCAAATTATTAATGTACCTAACGACACTACATTTGTATACTGTAAGAAACTATATCAATCATTCAATGGAACCTCAATCATAATACTGCATGAAATTATTATGTTCTGAATTGTGTGCGGTTACATGAGATCAGAAGAAGTTAGTTTTTTTTAGGAAACCCTGAAAAGTGCCAAACTCTCTGTGCTGTATAGGTATGGGGCACGCCCCGCCAAGACGTAACTTGGCGGATGGCATACCTGCCATCCCAATGAAATCCAGAAACAAATAGCCGATAGACATTCTTGCCCACCCCTGCCCAACAGTAGCCTAGGCTATGCCATGGAGGCTCACTCGGGGGTCTGGGGGCATGCTCCTCCGTGAGAGAATTTGTCCAAAAGCACTCTGACTTCTGAGTGTAGAAAATTACTTTTTTTTTTAGTTATGCGCGTAAGCATAATATTAGGGTACTGACATTTTTGTTTCCCATATCATTCAGTTTGTTTTAGGAAATGCAATCTTCAGTGCTTAAAGGGATAGTTCGGAATTTTGGACATAATGTCTCAATTACGACTTACCCATGATGTAGTTGATTGATGGAAACCATTTTCAGCTAATTCCATGCTGTCCTTCTTTTGGACATACACACGTTGCTAATGCTAGCGCAACTCTATGGTGACCGGTAGCATCCACTACCAAACGCACTTAAACACTCCACAGTGCACCCAAAGCAAATAAAATACGACTACAGTCTATCGGGGTTATTTTGAGTGTTAATACCATCATTTTTGAAGTCAAACTATCGTTGAATCCTTTACTTTGTGCTGACCTATATTCTCTGTGGAAGTACGGCGGCGGAGCGAACGTGGCCATTGCAACTTGTTGCTCTTCTTTGTTGTTGTAGTCGACCAGTGCCGGCACTACATTCGTAGGTAACGTAAAGTATTGCTCCGCCGCCATACTTCCACAGAGAATATAGGTTTTTAAGAGTTATTTGTCGAATGCATTCAACTAATGAATAGGCTAAACGTGACAAAGCCTATTGCATAGGTGACATACATGGAATTAATATATATTTTTGAAAGGACATGGGTTAAAGGGATATTTCACCTTCGTGTGACAGAAGTAATTTTGTGGAGCCTACCCCATTATATTTGCATAGCATGAATACTAGTAACGTCAGCTGTCCCTGCTGACCGTTAACTATGGCATCCCAGGTACTACTAGTCCCGGTTGTCGGGACCTCACCAAAATGAATCGTTTTAAAGCACACACTAACTTCGGCAGATAATACATTGATAAAAGAGAACACAACGGTGAAAATGTAGGTGTTTGTTTTGATATGTAATGATTTTCAACGTTTTATTACCTTTTAAAAGAAAAAAGATCCGGAAAAAACCTGGTATTTTAACTCAGTGAAGAATCCTTGCGTACAATAAAGTTGACGTCAATTCACCAACTGTAGTAGGCTACCGTTAGTTGTAGTCATAATAAAATTAAAAATCTAACTACGGCTTGTTGTACAGTACTGTGCAAATGTCTTAGGCACCCTAGATTTTTTATGTAGATTTTTTCTTAGATGTTTATTTTTTGTCTTCTGCATTAGTGTGTCAGTAGAAAAGAGCAAATTGTAGATTTCCAAACATTGATTTTCCAAAAACTTAATTGAACTTTCGTCAGGGAAAAGAAGAACAAGGAGTTCTGCAACAGATGGTATGGTCTCCACAGAGGCCTGTTCTCAACATCACCGAGGCTGTCTGGGATTACCTGGACAGACAGAAGCAAGCGAGACAGCCAAATTCTGCAGAAGAACAGTGGCAAGTTCTCCAAAATGCTTGGAACAATCTACCAGCTGATTTTCTTATAAAACTGAACAACAAGCTGTACCGAAGAGAGTTGATGCTGTTTTAAAGGGAAAGGGTGGTCACACCAAATATTGATTTCATTCTGTTTTTTATTGTTTACTGTTCTTTGTAGTGAATTGTTTGATATTTAGAAACTTTTAATGTAATTATTTTTGAAAGGATATTCGCCTTAAGGATTTTCTTTACATGTGCCTAAGACTTTTGCACAGTACTGTATTTCTACGCAGTAGCATATCCGAAAATAGTTCCACTATTATAGCTCATTTAAATGTGACAACATCTTATTAGCTCAAAACAAACACGCACATTACCACGTTAATCTGTGTATTTTATTGTGCATCACCATGCCCTCGCCTTGGATGTATCACCATGCCCGTCATACATTATTTTCCAATAAAGGGACAGCCCATTGTGGTTGTAAACAAATTAATATTGGTGATTTCTCAACTTTTGAACACCTTGCTGTGATTTTAAAATGCAACATATCTGTTCTGCTCATCACCATTGTAGGATATCTAATATTCCCCCCCTTCTCTCTATATCTGTCGCTCTCTGTCTCTCTCTCACTCTAACCCCCCCCCAACATCAAAGATAAGCCAGTCTTTGTCATAAATGACCCCCCCCCCCCCTCCCCCATACCTTAACCCAATCAGGACAGGGATGGTCTTCCTGTGGAGGTATTTTATGAGTGTACCGGAAAAAAATTATTTAGTCTGTTTGGAGTTTGTTTGGTGAAGAAGTCATTATTTTTGGTTCCTCGTGCGTTTCCTTTTGTTCCTGTTGTCCAGCTGGAGGGTAAATACTATTGGCAATTTTTGGCTTATCTCTCTCTTTTCTGGTATATTCAAATTAATGTCTGGTTTAATGTCTTCCTTTTGTGAATTATAAGTAGTCAGCCTACATTCCTTCGTGAATGTATGATTCCCAGTCATTATTCTAATTGAATGTTTTCATTTAATAAAATTACTTAATCTCAAGACCTGATTTAGACTTTGTTTTGGCTTGTTGGTTGATCCACCAGGTTACTGTTCGACTTACCTATCAAAGAATTCGGCGATTTAATTGATGATTGTGATTTTTAATAATAATAATTAAATTAAATCACGTAAAGCTTATTTTGAATGTAGGTTAAGTGAGGGGTTCTAGCACGCAATATTGCTTGTGTTCAGTATTCAGAGTGCTGAACGTTTTAACAAGGGCATTGACTGTTGGAACCGCTGGATTCAGAAAATACACATTTTACCTAATCCTCACTTACCCGACACCATCTATCATCCACCAAGATGTAACTCACAGTTTGGTGAACTGCTGTTTAAAGTCTGCACTGATTGTGATTATATCTGGGGACTTTAACATCCACATTAATAATCCCACTGATGGTAAAGCCAATTAGTTTTTAAGTCTCTTAAGCTCTTTTCATTTTACTCAACATGTCTCTGGGCCCACGCACAAACATGGCCATACATTACATTTGTCATATAATACATTATATTTGTCTTAAACATACATTGTACATTATATAGTCATCACTTATGGTCTTGATATCAATGTCAGCTCTGTTGTTGATGTAGCTATCTCTGATCATTATTGTGTTTTTTTATATGGACCTAATTATTGATGGAAGTCAACACTGATAAGGTGATAAAAAAACGCTATCTAAATGCCAGTTCAGCTAAAGTTTTCATGAATCTTTTGTCTAGGTCATCAATTGGCCTACCCACTTATTCTTTCACCTGTGATGTTTTAGTAGATTGTTTTAACTCTAAGGTTTTAGAAAGTATTGGTAGTGTTGCTCCACTGAAAACCAAGATTCTTTCTGGTAAACAAAAAGCTACACGGAGAAATGGAAATGAAATAAGACAACTAAAAAGAAATGCCATAAAGCAGAGAGAAAATTCTTTCTTAACAGACTTGAGAATTGGGTTGGCCTCTCTGGCTTTTACATTGCCCTGGGCAACCATATGTCTAACCAATTTGAAATACCATGTGGGGTCCCCCAGGGGTCCATTCTTGTTTAATTTGTATATGCTTCCTCTAGGGGATGTTATTAGGAAGCATAACATTAATTTTCACAAGTACGCTGATGATACCCAATTGTATATTTCTTTATCAACTGATGACTTTGGTCCTCTGAGTTCTTTAATCCACTGTCTTGTAGATATAACTTGATGTCCCACAGCTTTTTAAAACTAAATAGAGATAAAACTGACATCTTAGATCTTGGTGCAAAGGCTGAGAGAGTAAAACTCTGCAGCTATCTAGACTCTTTGTCCCTTAATAGCAAGGTGCAAGTAAGAAACTTAGGAGTAATTTCACAGGCCGATGCAGAGAAACTTGTACATGCATTTATTTCAAGCAGACGAGATTATTGTAATGCACTTTTCTCAGATCTTTCGAAGAAAATGATTGGTCGTCTGCAGCTAATACAAAATGCAGCTGCACGAGTTGACCTTAGAAGTACTGAAACATTACAGGGTTTTTTACAATAAATATTACAAGAAAAGAACTGAAAACATATCTTTTCAGTGCAGCTTTTTTTTTTTTTTTTCTATATTTTATTTCAGATTTTTTCCCATTTTCTCCCAATTTAGTAGCCAATTGAACCCCTATTCTAATTCAATTCCCCCCGTGTAGCAAACGTTAGAGAATCACTGCTACACAACCCTGTCAGCTGGCAGTAGGACAGGAGGGCGCCACCTCCTCTTCAGGGCGCGACTTCTCCTCAGGCTCCTGACCGTGATTCCAGCTCGCCCAGGGCCGCTATGCGCGCAGCGATTCTCTCCGAGCCCCTCCCCCCACCCGGAATCAGCCGCCAATTGCCGCTCCCACAGGGCGCCGGCATGCTCGGATCTGGCAGGACCGGGTCGCATTTTCACTGCAGCTTTTGATTAAGAAAATTTTTAATTGTTTTACTTTGATTTTACGATACGTACTTATGTTACTTTTATTTGTTGTATGGTTTCTCTGAACTGCTTCTGTAAAGCATGTTGAGTTGCATTCTGTCTGAAATATGCTCTATAAATAAAATTTGATTTGATTTGATAAAACGTTGTAAAATAAGCATTCTGCGTTTTCCCTTGCTTACTGTACTATGTACAGTACCCGACGTACATTCGGATTAGTTGACACCTAATTTTTTTCTACAAAATCTCCCGTGTAAATATATTTATGAAACCAAATATCCTACCTGGTTATGAAGCTACAACTGTTCTGTTCGTAGGCTTCATTCAACATTTCCACAGCGACCATCTATCGCACTTACGGCTTTTATGTAAAAACATGCTTTTGTATGTTTTTTTTACATATTTAAAAACATTAGGCTACGTATTTTATGCATAGGCAAAAAAACTCCATGTACGGAGAGAAGTACTGAAGGACGCACAGGACAGCTGGACCGGAATTACCGGCTAACAGATTAACGCAAGCTCAATTGAAAATACATGCCCTGCCTCTAAGAATAAATAAAGCCCTAAAGTCAGTATGATAACACGCCCTGTCTCCTAGTAAGAAACTACCATACAAATACACACAAACAAAGACTCCTCTCGCTTTCACAGAAAAAACAGACAGAGAGGGGGAGAAAGAGACAGAAAGGGGCAAACGATCTAGGCAAACAAACAAAGGAAAGACCAGAAAGCGGTGACAGAAACGAGCACACAAAAAAGGAATTGAACCTGAAAGCTCAAAGCACAAAGTAAAGTCCCGCAAAACTCCAATAAGGCACAACGGAGCAAAAACAGTCAAAAAAAAGCGAGAGGAGTCTTTGTTTGTGTGTATTTGTATGGTAGTTTCTTAGGCTCGCCTGTAAAATGTTTCTCCTGGGAGATCGGGCGTTTACCCCTTTACGTTTCTGGATGAATGCGGGACTTGCCTATGTGGATATAGTTATCCGGACTTTCCCCTCCTGGCGTACATACCTATGTGCATGTAATTATCCGGACTCTTCTCCTCTCTGGCGTACTGGCCTACACAGTAAAATGTTGTGTTAAATCAACTCTTACAGAGTAAAATCAACTCTTACAGAGTACATATGGTCCCAATTGGGCTCATATGTACTCTGTTAGAGTCAATTTAACTCTGAACATTTTACTGTGTATGTGGATATAGTTATCCGGACTTTCCCCTCCTGGCGTATGTGCCTATGTGCATGTAATTATCCGGACTCTTCTCCCCTGGCTCTTGTCTGTTCCTGCTTCCTAGTTTTGGCATGTGACTGTGAGCCTATGAAAGTAGCCATGGAATGTTATATCCGTTCCTTTCGTCTTCTCGTATACTATTTCGTATTTTGCCGTGTTTATTGGCTGTGTGTTTTGTTTGTGCCATTATGCTACTCGCCTGCTCTTATGCGTCTCGTTACCGAGACAGGGCGTTTGTTACTTCTGACTCGTTCTTTAGTCACTTAGCTCGTAGAAGTATGAGAGCCTAGTGCTTTGTTTCCATTCGCCTGATTTGGTTTTCTTACTGAAAAACCTGGCGTTTGCGCTTCTACTCATTGGCGTGTGACAGTGAGCTGGTTAGTAGCTTCGGTACGTTTGGTGTGTGTTATTTGTGCCATTATGCTACTCGCCTTTTCCTATGCGTCTCGTTATCGAGACAGGGCTTTTGTTATTTCTGGGTCGTTCTTTAGACACTTCGCTCGTAGAAGTATGGGAGCCTAGTGCTTTGTTTCCATTTGCCTTGTTTGGTTTTCTTACTGAAAAACCTGGCGTTTGCGCTTCTACTCATTGACAGTATGACAGTGAGCCGGTTAGTAGCCTTGGTGTGTGTGTTTCCCTGTCTTGTCTCCTTCCCTTAACTATGGGGTTTCCCGTCCTAGTGGCCTAGTGCTTAAAGAATCCCCTTGCTGCGTTTGGCTCCTCCTACCTCACACGTCATGCCGCATTACATATACAGCCTCTTCTTCAATTTGAACTTTAAACCATGGATATGCAGTAAATATTTTTGGAGATATTTACACTTAAATAAGACTAGTAGAAGCTAGTTGGAAATAGCCTCTGGTGGGCCGAAGTCAATAGGGTTAAACCAGGGGTAGGCAACCCTGGTCTTTGAGAGCTGCAGGGTTTGCTGGTTTTTGTTGTTACTTGCCACTTAATTTAAAAATCAGTTGCTTACACAGTTAATTCACCTCACCTGGTTTCTTTGGTCTAAGTAGTTGTCTTATTTAACCTCTTAATGCCAAACGCCCCCTAGCGGTAACGCCGGCGTGACGGAAATTATTACATTATACATTTCATTAATTTAATAATATATAATAAACTGCTCACCTCAATATTTTGATTAAATATCCTTAAGATATATCCATTCCTTCTGGGAAAGTGGTTTTTAAGCCCAAAACGTCGGAATAAAACTTTGTAAATAACGTTGGAAACTCGGACCTAATTCTCAAACATGTATTGCAGCTTGATGTCACACCATAAACAATGTGCTGGTAAACTGTTCTGCTTAATTGTATTTCACAAAACTTTGGTTTGAAAAATCATTATACCTTTAGGCTTCAAGAAAAAATACTTTAAAACTTTCATACGGCTGTACATTATTTTTTTCCAATTTTAAACCGACTTGTGCTTTTTTGCACTTGATTACGACTCGTTCGGCTGTGTTCACTTTGGCGTTGTGAAACTCAGCCAGTTTCTGGAGTACCAATCCCATGGCTTAGTATATGTTAGCCAGAGTAGTTTTGAACATGCTTGCAGTGATTTATGCAAAACCGTCGTCAATTGGGTGTATTTCTTTGACTGATAGCACAATAGGCCTATCTGAAGTGGGAAAAACCGTCTTCCACCCGCCTCCACTCTGAGTATTATTAGCTTTCCATTGGGTTTTAAAACTGTCTGTCAAATATTCCAGGAAATAGCCAAGACTCTTATCTTTGAAACAAGCCGGCTATTGAATACAATAGCCGTCGTAAAAAAGGAAAGCGAGCCGTGCGTATGAGGAAGTGGCGAGCCACGCGTAATTATCGAACCAAAATGGCGCAGTGGTTTTACCTTGTAGCGTAGCTCGCTACATTCCGTTTAGCAAAGCACAATTAATTAGGTAAGGCCCGCAGTTACATTTAATACTTTAGAGTATTTTTGATACAGTTTTTGTGTAGTTATGTCGAGATTTTTGAGGCGTTTATCCGTGCACCAAGTGCTAGACGAACTGGATAAGCCAGAAGATGTTTTTGCCGAGGGAGACTCATCCTGTCTCAGTGACGCTGAATCCACTGATGACCGAGATGATGTTGCTATGTAAGTTGTTTTATCATACTAACAGTGTTATGCTATAAACGCATTGAATTTCGCCATGGCAGGTAACGTCGTTAGGGCTGGTGGTATTACCGATTTTTCGATATACCAGTGTGAATTCACGCAATGCCATGCGGGTTCGTAATTACATTGTCAACTGTATTTTATTGTTTTTCATACAATTAATATTACAAATTGCACATTCCAACGGTATGATAAATAATTTATGAAGTAAACTTAGGGTGTATTGTCTGTGTTGACAAACTCGCACGTGTTACGTGGCGTTGCCAACAACACAGATGTTTGGTGTAAGCGTCGAAGGAAATTTAGCTGCAATGCGTGAATCCCTGTGTTTCTTCTGTGAAGCTAACTAACCTTATATACTTATGCATAAAATCGGTCCCTCTCAGCTAAATTAATATATATAGTATTGCCTTTACAGTGGCAAGCTAGCAAGCATCCCTGTGTTTTCCTGTCTGTTTATTATAGTTTATACGAGTATTAGGAATGGAAGTGTGGTGTTGCTGATTTGCCCACAGCTTACTGTGAACTACAGTCGACGTTCATTGCTAGGGATAGCTGCTACATTATGCGAAGGATGTGCTTTGCCTTGTCTGTTCTGTAGTGATCTTGATGTCTCTGTGCGCACTTACTGTACGTCGCTTTGGATAAAAGCGTCTGCTAAATAAATGTAATGTAATGCAAGCAAAATTACAGGTAACAAGCAGCTAGCTATCTATTTGTGTCTGAGATGAGCTACTAAAACGATTTTTTTGAGTGTGAAATGGCTTCTGGAAGTGTTTAGTAAAGTCATTGTTCCACCTGAGTAAATTGTTCTGTATGCAGTACAGAAGGCTGTGCAGGTAAACAAAATGGTAATTTATGCATGGTATGAGGGAGAGAACATGATAACATGAGGGAGTACTTGTTGATTATTATTATTGTTGATTGTTGTTGTATAAGGGGGACTAATGGGTATATCAACATGGTGGACAATTCCATGGACAGGGTTAGTGGGATTTGTAATGATGCAGATTGCTCTCCTGAGGGAATGTGTAGTCTAAATGGCTTCTGTATGAATGGTTAAATAATCTCTCCTCAACCTCCACCCCGATGTTTTGATCCTTTACCTTTTTTTGTTTTTAGTTCATTTTTTTTAGCTTTTTGGACCCTGCCATTTTGTACTTTCTTTGTGTAAATACGGTAACTTCAGCAATTAGAGGCAAGGATCTTTTTATTTGTTACAGTAGGGGTGTTTTTATTTTTTATCTAGGAAACTGGTGGACTTTTGATTTTTTATCCACTGCACTTTTAGTAGTACACCTTAGTGCACTTGTATATAGTTGATATATGTTTGTCATGTATAAAGTTTTGCCTCCTAAAACCCAACCCCAACGTCCCTGTCATAGGAGGTGGCAACAGAATAAAGGACATGACTGGCAAGCATTAATGTGTAGGGAAGTTTCATACTATTCCCATTATTCATTTGAAAACCTGTTTGCACATTCCTGGACTCATTTCTGGCTAATGGGGCTCTGGTGAAATACACAAGATTCACTGTGCTGCTACATGGGTTTTGACAGCTTTTTGTAACCTTGGGTAGTTAGTTGTGTAATATGCAGAACACCAAGAACACGTCTAAAAATGAACTTTTATTGCCAATATTGACAAATTATCTCATTTTATTGTAAAAACCTAAAAAATAAATCATATTGAGACCTTTCTGGAACATTGCCATTTTTGGCACATTTGGCACCATTTGGCACCATTTGGCACCATTTGGATAACGAAAAAGGTTCACCTGAAAAAAACCCTGTAAAATTTGAATGGTTTGAGATATTGACAAGAGATTGTTACCAGAGGTAGGCAGCATATTGATGAATCAGATAGAGGAGTCATTTCCTTGATTGCATTTGTAGCTCATCAGGTAAAAATTCTTAAACTTGAATGTAGGTACCCGTTTTTTAGTTTTTTTATATTTACTGTACATAAATTGTTGTAGTTAAGTATCAAAAACTGGATTTCTATGAGTTCTCACTGCTTAGTCGTAATACTGCAGGTGTCTGCTTTAATAAAAGCCATGAACCATATTTGTACCATTTATGGTTTTTGAGATAACCACCTTTGTTTGTCACTAGTGAAAACAGGCAAAATTTGGCCTATTTTGCCCTCGGTAGGAAGAGGTTAAGGTGAAAACAAAAACCAGCAGACCCTGTGGCTCTCAAAGACCAGGGTTGCCTACCCCAGGGTTAAGCCATCACTCCAGTGTCAAAATGGGGGCACAAAGCCATATACCCCAGTGAAACAAATTTGAGAATGGCCAAATGAGTTCCTAAAGACTCAGTTGTGCTTAAAAATATAAAATATGAATATACTACAATTAGGTTGTGTTTGTCGCTATTTTTAGCATTGACAATAATTGTCATTTTTTAAGGCACAGTCCACTTCGTGGATGTAAACTTCTGACCCACTGGAATTGTGATATAGTGAATTAAAAGTGAAAAAATCTGTAAACAATTGTTGGAAAAATTACTTTTGTCATATACAAAGTAGATGTCCTAACTGACTTGCCAACACTATAGTTTGCTAACATGAAATTTGTGGAGTGGTTAAAAATGGGTTTTAATGACTTCAACCTAAGTGTATGTAAACGTCCAACTTCAACTGTACTTCCAACAATCAAAAGAGTTTATCTGTTGAAAAATTTTTGAGTCCCTCCTGAATTACTGTGATGCACAATTATCCATTTTGGATAAATTTTTGGACAGCAAGGTACACCTTTCAAATTACCTCATGGGACTTCAGCAGTAATACATATCCGTTTCATATTTTGTACACATGCAGACAGAAGGTTTGCAAACTAGAAAATGCAATGTTTTACCTTCATTCTACATTCACATATTTGACACTCAGGTGTTCACTGTAGAGTGGTGAAACTTCATTTTTCATTGGGGGTTGTGTATTCACTGCCCATAATTTACATATGAATTATGAAAATAACTTAATTTAAGGCATGATAATAAATGGTACAATTATTATTTAAGCCATTATTGGTGTTTTTGTAACGTTGATAATCTGGAGTTATAAATCTTTAAACCGAACGGTACAAAACAGATTAAAATGGGCTATATTAAGCCTCTGCGCGAAGGGGTTAACCCCTTGGCGCAGATGACAAATTTCACCTATTTAGGGGTGCTCTGTTTAAGGCTTTATAACTCCAGGTGTGAGCATCACATAAACTTGGTAAATGGCTTAAATGAAAGAAGACAGGTGTACCATTTACAATACAAACTTAGATTTGTTTATTTTCATAATTTAATTCAAAATAAAGTGCCACAAATGCAAAGAAACTTTGGAAAAAAAATTTAAAAAATAGTTTTATTTTTATTTTGCTGAGAGCTACATAAGTGAAACCGGTAATATATATACATTTCCTGGATCATAAACTCCATGTCCACAAGTTTAGCAAAAAAAAAAAATGAGGATGATATGCAGAACTACTAAAAGTCTATGATGCAAAATATAGCAGTGTACCCTGTTGTCAATTAGTGTCTCCAAATCTATCCAAATGGCAAAATTGTGCACTGCTCTAAATTTTAAAAAAAGATGATATATTTAACTACAAATCAACAGTTTTGGCTCATAAAACTCACCTTTGCATAATTTTCAAGTGGGATTACTATATTTTCATCAGTATAGGGGGGTAGATATCTATGGGTCCAAAACCTCTATGCAAAACGTGTCATAAAATGAATTAATTAGTTTTGTCCATTACAAAACAAATACATTTGCTCCTTCTGATGGCTTAAGATGAAAAACATTGCTATCACAGTGTTACATACACCTAAATATGTTGCCTAATCATTCACTCTTGTACCTCAATAAAACATCACTTGTCCCTGTACTCTACAGTATGTATACTTATGTCCTGGGATTGCATTTTTCTGTATTCTTTTAATCTTAAATTTTCCTATTCATAATGACTCCAAGGAAATTTTTACCTTAATCTACCACATATCAGCGCACAGTAAATTGGAATGAGCATTTGTCATGCCCTAAGAGACAAGTATACGCCATAGCCTATATTATGTATGATAACATGAACATAAAATAGTTTTCCACCATCTGCAAAATGCTGCCAAATGTTCTATCTTCAATGAACATCGGTAGCCTACTTCAAAAATACATTTAACGATTGCACTACAGTATGTGAAATGCACTCAAAATGCGAAAATAACAATAGGGCTATCAAACATATTGGAAAGACAGTGCTCGAGTGGAAACACGAACGTACATATGTAGCCAGCGAGACCAACGGTATTTTAGACGCAAAAATACTTACATATCGCAAAAGGGAAATTCCCCTGCATAATGCGTATTCTATAGCGCTTGCGTAATACTAGACAGTTAAAACGAAAACTGCCGTTACGCTGGGCTGTAGTAAATTGCTCAAAGCACCCAAAAAGACTTGGCATATACCGTTGCGAAGGTTATAATGTACTCTATTGGATAAAAAAGCCGACAATTAAACCAAAATGAACTGTAATGCATGAGACAGGCTTAGAGGGCATGAGGCTATTACGTGGCGACATTTCAGATAGTGTAATAGTGGTATAAAGTGTTGTATATTTCTCAAACCGATTGTACCAGAGAATAAATGACAACTGAATTTTGAAAGGAACATCTCGATGTGTAAAACCAATGGTAGGATTGTATATTTATTTCATATTTAGTAGCATATATTGCTAGTAGAATACATGGTAGAATGAGATAGTACTTTTTTAGTACAGTTTAATTGGCTAAAAAAATTATTCTCTCCCTCTCCACCTCAGCTGATGTGTGGTGAGCATACTGGCGCAAAATGGCTGCCGTTGCATCACCCAGGTGGGTGCTACACATTGGTGGTGGTAGAGGTGAGTTTCCCCCTCATCATTGTAAAGCGCTTTGAGTATCTAGAAAGGCGCTATATAAATGCCATGCATTATTATTATTATTATTATTATTACTTTCACAGTTTATTTTGCATTTGAGTGAGCAGGGCTTTTCACGGTTTTTCTGGCATACGATCAGGCTATTGTTGGGTTTATCTCGTTGCTATGACGTTATTCTAATTTTATATGATGAATAAACATATTTATGAACTCAAACTTAGACGCTATTGTCCACTATGTCATGCATAGGTAGGTATAGACTAGGTGGGGGGTTGCTTGATAAATGGACTTGCTACAGGGAAATAGTGACACTTAGAAACTACGTATTCGGCAGAAATCGTCAGAAACCATCTACCAATAAATTTAAAACACAGAGTTTGTGATTTACAATAATAGTTCGGCTGCAGTAGCATCGAATGTCTCAGTTGAGCAAAAAGGTGATGCCGGCGCCACCTTCTGCACAAAGGTGTTAAAACAGCTTGGGAAATTCCAGAAAATTATTAAACTTCTGATAGGCTAATTGGCAATATTTGAGTCAATTGGAGGTGTACCTGTGCTTGTACTTCAAGGCCTACCTTCGATCTCAGTGCCTCTTTGCTTGACATCATTCTGATAAGCGCTCAAGGAGAGAGGTCGCATTTTCTTGCTGCTCCGTGTCTGACACGGTTAGTATTACATGTGGGGTCCATCAAGGATCTATTCTTGGGCCTTTACTGTTCTCTTTGTATATGCTACCACTGGGTAACATCATTAGAAAGCATAGTGTCAATTTCCACAGCTATGCTGATGACACACAATTGTACATTTCTGTGTTCCCTGGTGATACAAGTCCACTCAGCTCACTGGAGAAGTGTCGGAAAGATATAAAAATGTGGATGTCCCAGAATTTTGAACGATGACAAAACAGAGGCCATTTTGATTGGACCAAGACCTCAAAGAGATGCAATATCAAAAAACCTAGAGCATCTGGGCCTGTGCAGTAATCGGGAAGCCAAGAATCTAGGCGTTATTATAGATAATGACCTAACCTTTGAGCCCCATATAAGAAATGTTACTAAAATTGCCTTCTTTCATTTAAGAAACATTGCAAAGGTCAGACCTCTCCTCCGACAAGCAGATGCAGAAAAGCTTATGCATGCTTTCATCACAAGTCGCCTTGACTACTGCAATAGCCTTCTCTCTGGTCTCCCCCAAAAAGCATTAAAAAACTACAGTTAGTTCAGAATGCGGCTGCAAGGGTATTGACTGGCACAAAAAAGAGAGACCACATTACCCCCACACTCTTTAAACTACACTGGTTACCTGTGCATTTTAGAATAGATTTTAAGGTTCTTCTTCTCGTTTTTAAAACGATAAAAGGTTTAGCAGCAACATACTTAGGTGACTGCGTTCAGGAACATGTGCTTAGTAGAACCCTCAGATCCTCCACGGCTTCTCTCTTAGTGATTCCGAAAGTAAACCATAAGAGAAGCGGTGAGGCGGCTTTTAGCTTTTATGCCCCTAGGCTTTGGAACGCCTTACCAGACAATATCAGAGAGGCAGAAACTCTTAACACCTTTAAGAAACTTCTTAAAACACACCTATTTAAACTTGCCTTCAGTTAGCTTGCTCTGCCTTTTACTTTAATTCTCTTACTTTTAGGGTGTGTGATTTTATTACCATGTACTAGTGCTTTTATTTACTTATACAGAGAGACACCAGTGTACAGAGAGACACCAGTGTACAGAGAGACACCGGTGTACAGAGACACCACTGTACAGAGACACTGGTGTACAGAGGCACCGGTGTACGGTTATCTTTTCTTTTATTCTTTTCTAATTTATTTATCTTTATGCTTATTTATCTTTTTAAAGCTGTTTTAACTTTTATTTATCTATTTATTTTATTTATTTATTTTTTTTTTCTCATCTGATGTTCAGTTGTTGCTTGTTATCTGTTGAGCACTTGAAAAGTCCTCTATAAAGGGGGGTGAAAGAAGAAGCCAGTAGGGCGCTCAATTTAAAAGTTTGACTAAGGACCGACGGGTTCATCACTCTGCGGAGTGATTCAAAATGTGGAGGCTGTATGCTGCTCCCACCCATGGGCAAATGAAAATCAAAACGTAGAAAGAGGCCAGTAGGGCGCTCAATTTAAAAGTTTGACTAGGGACTGACGGGTTCGTCACTCTGCGGAGTGATTCAAACTGTGGAGGCTGTATGTTGCTCCCACCCATGGGAAAATATACCTCGAAGGAGGGACAAAAGTCCTGCAGCGGAGCTGGCAGGCACCTGCAGCGGTGCTGGCAGGTATGTTATCACCCAGAGAGAGAGGCTATATGGTGCATAGCAGATGGCAGGTAGTAGGCTGTTTGTGGTAGGAGTGTTTGTTGGGGAGACACCAGTGTACAGAGAGACACCGGTGTACAGAGAGACATTAGTGTACAGACACACCAGTGTTTTTATCTTATTTCCTTTTATATTGTCTTCTAAATGTTCTATTGTCTTTTATGTCTATTTTTCTTCTATTGCTTTTGTTCTGTATTTTGTTTTTATTGTTGTGAAGCACTTTGGGCTGCATTTTATGTATGAAAGGTGCTATACAAATAAAGTTTATTATTATTATTATTATCATGGGAAAATCTAAATAAATCAGCCAAGACCTCAGAAAGAAAATTGTGGACCTCCACAAATCTGGTTCATCCTTGGGAGAAATTTCCAAACACCTGAAGGTACCACGTTTCGTCTGTACAAACAATAATACGCAAGTATAAACACCATGGAACCATGCAGCTGCCATAACGCTCTGTCCTAGAGATGAACGTGCATTGGTGCAAAAAGTGCAAATCAATCCCAGAACAACAGCAAAGGACCTTGTGAAGATGCTGGAGGGAACAGGTACAAAAGTATTTATATCCACAGTAAATCGAATCCTATATTGACATACCCTGACAGGCTGCTCAGCAAGGAAGAAGACACTACTCCAAAACCACTGTAAAAAAACAGACTACAGTTTGGAACTGCACATAGGGACAAAGATCTTACTTTTTGGAGAAATGTCCTCTGGTCTGATGAAACAAAAATTGAACTGTTTGGCCATAATGACCATTGTTATGTTTGGAGGAAAAAGGGTGAGGCTTGTAAGCCGAAGAACACCATCCCAACCGTGAAGCACAGGGGTGGCAGCATCATGTTGTGGGGGTGCTTTGCTGCAGGAGGGACTTGTGCACTTCATAAAATAGATTGCATCAATGAGGAAGGAAATTATGTGGATATATTGAAGCAACATCTCAAGACATCAGCCAGGAAGTTAAAGCTTGGTCGCAAATGGCTCTTCCAAATGGACAATGACCCAAAGAATACTTACAAAGTTAAATGGCTTAAGGACAACAAAGGTCAAGGTCTTGGAGTCCTGACCACAAATCCAATCGAAAATTTGTGGGCAGAACTGAAAAAGTGTGTGCGAGCAAGAAGGCCTACAAACCTGACTCAGTTACACCAGTTCTGTCAGGAGGAATGGTCCAAAATTCCAGCAACTTATTGTGAGAAGCTTGTGGAATGTTTGACCCAAGTCAAACAATTTAAAGGCAATGCTAACAAATAATAACAGAGTGTATGTAAACTTCTGACACACTGGAAATGTGATGAAAGAAATAAACGCTGAAATAAATCATTCTCTCTACTATTATTATTACATTTCACATTCTTAAAATAAAGTTGTGATCCTAACTGAATGTTTACTAGGATTAAATGTCAGGAATTGTGAAAAACTGAGTATAAATGGATTTGGCATGTATGTTTACATAAAAGGTGTATGGAAACTTTCACTTCAACTGTATATTGCATGTACTATATCTTAAGATAATTTCCAACTTTTGCAAAGGTTTAGGGGAATGGTTATAGGTGTCCAAAACATACCCAAACCTATACAAAAAAATTTAAGTATCATAAATAGTACAAGGGTCTTCTTTAATTTAAGGCATCATTGGTGTGTGTGTTAAAATTTTAAATCTGGAGTTATAAAGTTATAAACAGAACAGTACAAAACAAGTGAAAATGGGCTAAATGAAGCCTCTGCGTGAAGGGGTTAAATGCCTTGTGTAATGGGGCGTGATGTGTGAGGAAGGAGGAGCCAAACGCAGCAAGGGGATTCTTAAAGCCCTAGGGCCACTAAGGCGGGAAACCCCACAGATAAGGGAGGAGACAATACAATGAACACACACACACCACAGCTACAGACTGGCTCACTGTTACATACCACAGAGTAGAAGCACAAACGCCTGGTTTCACAACAAGAAAACCCAGCAAGGCGAAAAGGAACAAAGAACTGCTACCCCATACTTCTACAAGCTAAGTAACTAAAAAATGAGCCGGAAATAGAACGCCTTGTCTCGATAACGAGACGCATAAGAACAGGCGAGTAGCACAATGGCACAACCAAAACACACAGCAAACAAACACAGAAAACTAATACCTATTGGTATAGGAGGAGGCGAAGGAACAGAGATAACGTTCCGTGGCTACTTCCATAAGCAGGGCAGTCACATGCAGAACATAAAGGGGGTAAACGCCCGATCTCCCCAGGGGGGAAGAAACATTTTACAGGCGAGCCAACGGAGCACCGCAGTCCCATAGCAAAATGAGCAAAATGAATACCAGCAAAATGAACAAGCTTAAAATAGAAAGCCACGCCCAAGCCTCTCAGAAAGGAGAAATGCAACGAGGCGAAGGAACAGATAATTAACGTTCCACGGCTTAGATTGAGGCTCGCAGTCAAACGCAAACATGTCCAAAACATCGCCCGGTCTCCCTAAGAGAGGGCGAACAGAACTACTGTTCCGAACAGAATCGCCCAAATCTTCATACACGGAGAAAGAGCACAAAAGACGAAAGGACAGCTGCACCGAAACTATCGGCTATCTGACTAACACAAACACAAATACAAGCCCTGCCTCTCAGTAAGGGGAAATGTAACGAGGCGAACAGGAACAGAAATTTAACGTTCCATGGCTAGTTTAATAAGTTCGCAGTCTAATGCAGAAAACAAAGGGGTAAACACCCGATCTCCCAGGAGAGAGAAACATTTTACAGGTGAGCCGACGGAGCACCGTCGTCCCATAACTTTACTATCCAAAAGACTCACGCAAGCTTAATTAAACACACACCCTAGCCTCTCAGTAAAGGAATATGTAACAAAAAACCCCGACTCACAACAAAGGGGAACGTAGTCCATGAGAAGGAGACAAAACAGGGAATAAACGTACCAATGCTACTCACTGGCTCACCGTAACACGGAAATGAGTAGAAGCAAATGCCAGGACTCTCAGTAGAAACCAATAACAGGTGAAAGGGAACAAAGAACAGCTACTTTATACTTCTACAAGCTAAGCAACCTAGTAGAAGCGAAACGCCCGATCTCCCATTAGACGACATGCACCGAAGGGCGAAAAGAACTACAGTTCAGTCAGGCCACTGTTGTTCAAATAACTTTATTGACATTATGAAACAATACATTTTAGGTTTGGCGGTATGGTTCTGTTCACCAAGCCCTCCCGCCCATCCACGCGAGCAAGCATGGGTATGGGGGCGAGGGCAGCTGCACAACCCCCATTAGGGTTACGCTAGAACAGAACCGCAGCACTGAGAATGGTTTTGACAGAATCCATTCAGTCAGTTATATATATATATAAATGGCACTTTTAAGTGTCATTATCACAACAATTTACAAGGAACCGGGCATGAACCCCCGTAGAGCATGCCTAGGGCGACAGTGGCAAGGAAAAACTCCCTGCTGTTAGCAGGAAGAAACCTTGGGCAGAACCTGACTCTGAGGGGGAAGTCCATCCGCCGCTGACTGGCACCGGTTACTAAATGTTGATTACGGAATAGAAATTTGTAGACCGAACATATGAAAATGTCAATGTATAAGGAGCCGGTGAGGAAGACTGATTGAAGCCCGGCAGGTGCATCATAGCTGGGTACATGCATGGAGCTCACCGTCTGCTTCTGGAGAACGATGTTTGTTGATCTATAGCTACCGCTCCAGCGGATGCCGAAGCGGGAAGGAGAGAGGAAAAGAAATCAGTAGGCACTCGAAAAATGTTAGTGATTCATGCAGGAGCGATATAGGTTAGGTGTATGTGCGCAATGGGAAACTGAAGAGGATGGAGCTGGGGGGGGGGGGGGGGGGGGGGGGGATTTGTGTGCAGTGGGTGTGCTGACAGGGGATAAATAGACCGCCTTGTTATGTGAATGGACTGATGGGTGAATCGTCACTACTCAGCTGACACACGAGCAAGCATGGGTATGGCGGCGAGGGCAGCTGCACAACCCCAAAAACAACCATACGCCAAGTGCTGCCAGCATGTGCACACGTGATGACCGTGCAACGACCCCTCGCCTCGGAGGAAGCCGTTCTGTCCATCAGCTCAAGGCTCCCCCAATACCACACGATCAATGTCATGTGCACCAACGCCTGTTGGACTCCCCCGTGCGCCAGACGGAGTGCGGACCAACCCCAGGAAATCCATGTGTAGTGATGAAGAACAATGTGTGACCTTCTGGCTACCGATGAAGCCATACTGTCCTTCAGCACAAGGTCCTTCTAACGTTACATGGATCAGTGGCTATGTGCACCAACGCCCATTGGACTCCCCTGTGCCAGATGCAGTGCAAAAGAACCCCAGGAAGTTCTACGTGTAGTGATAAAGAACAATGTGTGACCTTCTGGCTACCGATGAAGCCATGCTGTCCTTCAGCACGAGGCCCTCTAACGTTACATGGATCAGTGGTTATGTGTGCCAACGCTTGTTGGACTCCCCTGTGCCAGATGTAGTGTAAACCAACCCCAGGAAGTTCTATGTGTAGTGATAAAGACAATGTGTGACCTTCCGGCTACCAATGAAGCCATCCTGTCCTTCAGCACAAAGCTCTTTAACGTTACATGGATCAGTGGCTATGTGTACCAACGCATGTTGGACTTCCCCTGGGAGCCAGAACGTTAAATTAACCAGGGAAATTCTATGTGTAGTGTGAAGAACAATGTGTGACCTTTCAGCCGCCGATGTAGCCGTCCTGTCCTTCGACTCAAGGCCCCTTTAACATTTACATGGATCAGTGGCTATGTGTACCAACGCATGTTGGACTTCCATGGGAGCAAAACCAATCAGGGGAGTTCTATGTGTAGTGATAAAGAACTATGTGTGACCTTCCAGCTCTCAGTCCTCTAACATTACATGGATCAGTGGCTATGTGTACCAACGCCTGTTGGACTTCCATGGGAGCAAAACTAATCAGGGGAGTTCTATGTGTAGTGATGAAGAACTATGTGTGACCTTTTGGCAACGGATGAAGCCTGACATGCCTATGGGGGAGAAGCTCTTCATCCCTTCAGGTCCATGCCAATTAATACCATACCAACGCCTGCTGGTCTTCTCCCTAGGGTGGTGGAGGATGCTGTGCATAATATTGGCTTCATGGCGCCCGTATGCCTAGGGCCATTCTAACTACTGAAGTTGTATTTGTAGTATATGTATATGTACCAACCACCTGAAGGCAATTTCCGAAGCTAAATTAACCATTTAAGGGAAATAGAAACTTCTAGGCTACCCTTATCGGTGTGAATGAATTAAAACACCCGTGTCTCAAACGAGACACCAGTTTGTGAACTATTTATTTTATTTTATTTTTTAAAGTGAGGGGAAGGTGTTTATCTTTGCTTTGTGGGTTTTCTTTTTAAGCCGTTTAAAAGCAGATGGAGGGATGGTTTCCCGAACAGGCTACCGACTGAGGGATCCCTGCATCTTAAGAGAATTGTATGCCTGCAATGTGTGCCTTAAGAGAAGGTCACATTTTCCTTGACTCGAACCAGTGGACTATAAAGACGCAAACGATTGGAATGTTAACTGGTAGGACGTGGACGGAAAAGCGGCGCGAAAGAGAAAAGAGACCAAGCTGAGTCGTACGTTTTTTAATGTAGATTTTGCCAATCCAATTAATTTAAAATGGTTTGGTCGAATGCTGGGCAAGACAGGTTTGCAGCAGGGGCTGCATCGGCGCACGGTTTTGGAATTCCTGAAATTTAAATTGGGACGAGGCATCAACAATTTTATTGTCGAGCCCAGGTGAATGAACAGCGCGAAGCGTGAATTTTTTCATAACGCAAGTCCAAATCCAATTATGCATAACACAATCCAGTCCAGGCGTCTACTAGCCTATTGATGAAAGGGACAGACGAGCGTCCTTTGTTAAGATGTTGACGGTGGCTTGGTTGTCGCAATAGGCCAAAATTTGTTTCCTTGGCCAGCTGTTTCCCGTAGGATGCAAGCAACGATGATTGGGTATAGTTCGAGCAAAGCTATAAATTGAATATTGCGAGGCAGAGTTTGCAGCTCTTTAGGCCATGTTTGTGCAACCACAGTATTATAAAAAACCCCAAAAGCAATAGAAAGCGCTGCGTCGGTGAAGAATTTTAAAGTAGCTGATGTTTCGACGTAGTCGTTATGAAAAACGGGATGCCGTTTAGAGATGGCCATTCCGGCTCTTTTCAGTGAGTCAGATCATTAGCTCGGCTCACCACTAGAGCCGGCTCTTCATTCAGTAGCATTTCCGGTTTTTGAAGATCGGCCAAGTTTTAAAAAAAAAAAGAGATTCTGCGTTCTCGGTATATTTGATAGCTTCCCGAATGCGGGCCAATTTATCCGACGGCTGAGAGCCTGCACGATTATCTAAAACATAATGCCCAGAAACTCGATAACACTAGGCCATTTAAAAGTTTCCTCGGATAGAGGAACGCCCATTTCATTAAACGTGTTTATTTATTTATTTATTTTAAACGGTGTAACACGACGATCCGCCTGGGAGTATGGAAAATCTACCACTAGGAAGTCGTCTAGCAGGTGTAAGACCGGGCAATAGCAGTTTAAGGAGAATCCAGTAAGTCTTCCGATAATGTATCGAAAATAGGGGGACTGCTAGCCTACGACAACCAAAAGTAAGCCTGACCGAAAAAGTAGGCATACATTTTTTATTACCCACATGACGCCGACAAATGCCATTGGGATGGATGGAGAGGCATGATTTTTAAAATGCATCCGTTATGTCGGCTTTACCGAGACAAGCTCCTTTACTGGCATGTTTGATAAATTGAATCGCGTGGTCGAGCGGTTGCGTAAAACAGGGAAAATGGTTGCGGGGGATGATACTGTTAATAGCTGGGGCGTAGTTATTATGAGGAGCGGATAAGTCGATTAGGCGCTTTTTTCTGAATATTTACGTGTGGCTGCTCCTATAAGATTGATGCGGAATATTGGAAATGGCGAGCTATCGAACGGGCCAATCATATAACCCTTTTCGACCTCTCTGACAAGCAGTTTGTTCACTATTTCGGGTTCGTTTACAGCTGATTGAAAATTAGGGAAACCTGAGACTTTATTTTGGAAGGAAAGAAATCCGGCTGAAAGCCCTGAATTAGACCAATTAATAATAATAATGGACAACAACGAGTTTAATGCTTCTTCAGAGCTTTTTCCCAGCTCTGGGACGTTGACAGGCGTAGAAAGCTTTAATCCAAGTGCGGATATTCCAGCCCCGAAATTGGACCTCTTGCTCCGCCTACCCACTTTGCTATAAGTTTAAAATCCATGAAAATCAACCATGCGTCAAGAGCATAATGTTGCATAATTAATAGAATTTTGCATCGCAATGTTAAACGGTCTGAAATTGATGATTTAATAGCAACTCACCTTTATTAATAGCTACTAGACATCATTTATTGATGCTTATTATACCACGACATTGTTGACTACTCGGTTCTGATGGGGTCAATACGCATTCCAAGGTTGTGCATTGATTTTCACCACTGCCTTTTTTATTTTTTATTTTTTTAATCAATATGTTTATTGGTTTTGTTTACAACATTAACTTACATAGTAATTTAAACATTTACAAATTAGACAATATTGTAAACTTTTCCCCCCCCGATCCCCACCCTCTAAAACTTCCCCTTCACCCAAAAGCCCCAGAACACCCCCCACCCCTCCAGCATGAAAAGTAGCTGTAGATACATAAATCAAATACCCCCCCCCCCCCCCCCCCCCCCCCCCAAAAAGGAAATAATTATAATAAACATAAGAAGTAAAAGCCTTCAAGACCAGTCCCCCCCACCCTTACCCTCAGACAAGGACCATAATAAAAGCGTTGGTATCAAAAAGAATAAGTTAGAAATAAGAATAGAAATAAAAAAATACATTTGGTGAAATAAACTTCACGTTTACACACATCAATACATAAAGATTCAGCTATACATGTTTATGTAGGTGCTCATATACATATATCAAACATATCTGTTCGTCAACTTACAGCAGGGTGTGAAATATTTCCTATGTAGTGCCTAAATCCAGACCAGCATTTATCAAAGAGATGAGGTTTTCTTTTGAGATTAAACATAATTTTCTCTGATGCCATGTATGAGAAAATTTCACTAAGCCACATGGATACAGGGGGGGGGTCTACACTCTTCCATAGCAAGGCGATACACTTATTACCAGCAATCATGGCCAGTTTGATAAACCGCACCTTATTTCTCTTATCAAGAGAGATGTCAGACATGTCGCCTAATAAAGCTAATTTAGGTGTACAAGGGATCTCAAACCCAGTAATCTCTTCGAGAGTCTCCCATATTGAGCCCCAGTAAGGTTTTAATTTGTTACAATCCCAAAACATGTGAATAAGGCTACCTGTTTCAGTTGTGCACCTAGGGCAAAGATCTGAGATCGAGTCATTTATCCTGTGAAGTCTTTCTGGCGTATAATAGGTTCTGTGGATAATGTTAAACTGCATAAGTTTATGTCGACTGTTATATGAAAAGGATAGTGCCATCTCACATAATGATTCCCATTCGCTGTCTTCAAAAGTACAATCCAAGTCCCGCTCCCATTTGATCCTAGCGTTTAAGGGTTTAGTTTCTGTGAAGGCCAAAATTCTATTATGTTAAAGACAGGATGCCCCTGGTGTGTATAACACCTTTTAGAATATCGTCAATGGAGAGGGGCTTTAGGGGAGTGGAGCTTCCTCCCTGAAGTGTACTTATGAAGTGTCTGACCTGTAAATATTTGAAGAAATGAGTAGTTGGGAGGTGGAAGGCTCTGCATAACTGTTCAAAGGACCTAAGTGTGTTACTCTCATAGAGGTCCCCAAATTTTTTAATTCCCTGATTGTGCCACATCTTGGATATGCCATCTCTAAGTGCTTTTGGTAAAGCAGGGTTGGTATGGAAAGGAGTATTCCTGTGGAGTACAATAACACTATTAAGATGTGTCTGAATTTCAAACCATGTTCTAGCTGTATGTTTAATAAATGGGTTATCAGTACCATTCTTCAGAGTATGGTATGACCGGATAAAAGGAATACCGGCCAGCGGCACATCCAACGTATGGCATTGTTCTATTTGTCTCCAAGCAGGTGAGTCAGCTAACTCTGTCTGCCATATCCATAATGCCCTAGATTGAGCAGCCCAGTAATATCGTTGAAGGTCAGGGAGCTTCAATCCTCCACTCTGGGGGGTATTATATAAGGTTTTAATTTTAATTCTAGGGACCTTCCTTCTCCATATGAATGCAGATATCATACTTTGCAGTTTCTTGAAGAAATTCTTATGTATAGATATAGGGAGGGTTTGAAAGAGGTAAAGAAATTTAGGTAGAACGTTCATCTTAATACAGTTCACACGCCCGATCAGAGAAATTGGTAACTGCATCCATCTATCTAGGTCACATATGTCAAAGTCAAGGCCCGCGGGCCAGATCCGGCCCGCGAATGAATTATCTATGGCCCCCGGGATGATATTTAATTACTATTAGAACCGGCCCGCAGGCCGCAGCCGCCCGCTGGTGTTTTGCGTGCACCAGCGTAACACTACATTCCCCACAATGCACCGTGAGTACAATGCATTGCGAGTGCATTGGCGGGCAACGATAGCCCGCGAACGCACTGCAGCGCAGCAAGCCCCGGGCCTCGGCTTCATTATTCATCAGCAGTCAGAGCAGTGGTCAACTTTCAGCTACCCCCCTCCCCAAAAATGGCTAAACGAAAGGTGGACGCTGAGAACAGGGGGTTTCAAGCCAGGTGGGAGGCAGAGTACATGTTCACGGAGGTCAAAGGCAAACCTGTGTGTCTTCTGTGTGGAGAAAGTGTGGCTGTAATGAAAGAATATAATCTAAGAAGGCACTATGAAATGTCTCAGAAACACACAGACAAAGACAAATACAAGAATATGGACACGGAACAAAGGCTACAGAAGGTAGAAGAATTAAAACGAGGTCTTAAGTCCCGGCAGGCTCTGTTCACAAAAGCCAAATCACAAAGCGAGGCTGCTGTCAAGGCTAGTTTTATTGTGGCAGAAGACGTCGCAAAATTTATCAGTTTATCAAAAACTGTATGCTTAAAGTTTGTGACGCCGTGTGCCCAGACAAAAGGCAACTATTTTTAAACGTGAGCCTGAGCAGAAACACCGTTGCTGAACGTGTAGACCAGCTTTCCACCAATCTAAAACAACAGCTTGTGGGAAAGGGAAAAGATTTCATCGCATATTCCCTTGCTGTGGATGAGAGCACCGACACATCTGACATTGCCCAGCTGTCAATTTTCATCCGTGGAGTGGACTCCAGCCTGTGCATAACAGAAGAGTTTTTGGGATTACGTTCAATGCATGGCACAACTACAGGACAAGATCTGTATGAAGAGGTATCCAGATGTGTAAATGAAATGGGGCTGCCTTGGGAAAAACTTGTGGGACTGACAACAGACGGAGCACCCGCGATGTGTGGGCACAGGAGTGGATTGGTGGCAAGGATCCGTGAGAGAATGCGGGAGGAAAACGTCACAGGTGAGCTGACAGCTTATCACTGCATCATACACCAGGAGTCGTTGTGTGGCAAAGCCTTGAAAATGGAACATGTAATGAGCACCATAACGCGAGCAGTTAACTTCATTAGACCCAAAGGTTTAAATCACCGCCAGTTCAAGGCATTGCTGGGCGAGTTAGATACAGAGTATGGTGACTTGCCCTATCACACAGAGGTGCGATGGCTAAGCCAGGGAAAGGTGCTGAAAAGATGTTTCGAGCTGCGTGAGGAGATCTGTCTGTTCATGGAAAGCAAAGGGAAAGACACAACAGAGCTCCGAGATGAAACGTTCCTGTGTGAAATGGCGTTTCTGTGCGACATCACGAGCCATCTTAATGTAATGAACCTGCAGCTGCAGGGACGGGGGCGCGTCGTCTCTGACATGTACAGTACAGTGAGGGCGTTTAAAACCAAGCTGAGTCTGTGGGAGACGAAGATGCGGAAAGAAAACTTGAGCCACTTTCCGAGCTGCCAGACCATGAAAGAGAAGCTCTCTACCGCTGTGTTCCCGAGTGCACAGTTTGCTGATAAACTCAACATACTTGCCGCCGACTTCCGCCGCCGATTTGCCGACTTTGAAGCCCAAAAAAGCAGGTTTGAACTGCTCAGCAATCCTTTTGCAGTTGAGTTTGAGTTTGCACGTTTCATCCCCGACACAATGCCTCAGCTGCGCATCCAAGCTGCTCAGACGCTCTCTATGTTTGGCAGCACATACCTGTGTGAACAACTGTTCTCTTTGATGAAGCTAAACAAAACATCACATAGGAGCCGTCTTACTGATGAACACCTTCACTCAATCCTGAGGATTTCCTCAGCTCAGAGCCTGACCCCAAACATTGATGAACTTGTACAAAAGATGAGACACCACCAAGTATCAGGCTCAGCCTCAGACAAGTGAGCATCACAGAGCATTAACGTATTTTGAGTGTTTAATTCAGTTAAATTTTTACATTTGTTACTACAGGACATGTGATTTTTCTTTGAAGGAAGTATTTTTTTTGTCTGTGTGCCATAGATTTTTGTATTTTATTTTATTTTATTTTTTTCAGTTGAATGGACTCAGGAAAAATTGCAGATAAGAGCCATAAGAAAGAATACAACTGATTTGATTTATTTTTTATATTTTCTCATTTTACTATTTGAAAGCAGTGATTGGTTAGGATCATAGAGCAGCACAATAATGCATTTTCAGTTTATAATGCATGCAATTTCATTTCTGCATTTATATTGATATTAAGGAACATATTTTGTTTTTGAAGGAAATTTACTTTTTTGCTGTTTGCCTGTTGAAAAATGTTTTCCCTTGAAATTACTGACAGAGCCATAAGAAAATATTGCTTTATTAATTTAATGTACAGGACATGTGATTTTTCTTTGAAGGAAGTTTGTTTTTGTCTGTGTGCCTGTTGATAAGTGTTTGCACTTGAAATTACTGACAGAGCCATAAGAAAATATTGCTTTATTCATTTAATGATTAAATAATATACACTGTTCAATAGGCTATGTGCAATCATTTCAATATGTTTTAATAAACATTGAACCAGTCCGGCCCTCGACTTGTAGCAAATTTGGTTTTTTGGCCCTCTGTGTATTTGACTTTGACATCCCTGATCTAGGTCCTTCTCCACTTTTTTAAGTAGTGGGTCATGATTTAGCAGGAAAATTTTGTCTAATTGATTAGGGATCTTTAAACCCAAATATGTTACGGATTGAGTGTTCCACCGAAAGGGGAAGTTGGTCCTTAAGATTTTTTCAGCTAGAGAGTTAAGGGGCATGGCCACACTTTTTTGTACATTAACCTTGTAACCTGAAATCACATTATACTTTGACAATAGGTCCGTAAGGGCAGGCATGGATGAGTCAAGGTTGGTAAGAAACAAAACTATGTCATCTGCATATAACGAGATGACATGGCTCTCACACCCCACTTTAATCCCAGAGATAGAGTTATGTGACCTTATTGCAATAGCTAGGGGTTCAATTACCAGTGCAAAAAGTAGGGGGGAGAGGGGGCAACCCTGCCGGGTACCACGCAATAGAGGGAAAGGAGGTGAAACCTCAGAGTTGGTCTGTATTCTGGCAGTGGGGTTAAGATACAGTATGTGGATCATCCTTAGTATATTTGGCCCGAAGTTCATTTTGCGTAGAACTGCGAAGAGAAAGTGCCACTCTACGCGGTCGAAAGCTTTCTCCGCATCCAATGAGACAGCTATGACCGGATCGTCCATGGATTTGGCACAGTGCACTATGTTAAGGAATCTCCTTACATTGTCTAATAATGAGCGATTCTGTATGAAACCAGTCTGGTCTATATTAATGAGTGAGGGGATTACCTTCTCAAGTCGAGTGGCTATAATTTTGGTGAAAATTTTATATTCAGATGACAAAAGTGAGATTGGCCTATATGATCCACACAAAGTGGGGTCCTTTCCTGGTTTTGGTAAGACTATAATAAGAGCCTGCTCCAGGGTTTCAGGTAATCGGTTATTCGCAATGGAGTAGTTGAACATATCTAGAAGAGGGTCTATCAGTTTATTAACAAATGGCTTGAAAAAATCTATTGAAAAACCATCAGGCCCTGGAGATTTTCCTGATGGTAGTCGTGGCAAGGCGTCTAATATCTCTTGTTTAGTTATCTCACTTTCAAGGTCCCCCATCGTTCCTTCTAATAATTTAGGGATGTCTAGATTGTCTAAGAATTCGCACATATCCTGTGTCTGCTCACCTTGCGAGGAGTAGAGAGACTTGTAGAAGTCTGAGAAGGCTTGATTTATGAGTAATGGGTTGCGGACCAACTCCCCCTTGTCACACTGCTTCATGGCAGGAACACATCTAGCAGCATCCTCCCTTCTTATCTGCCACGCTACCAATTTCCCTGCCTTATCACCCTGCTCATAGTAACGTTGTTTCAGCCTGGCCATCGCATTTTCCACCTCTCGCGCGGTGATAATGTTGTATTCCGCCTTTTTGCAGTTAGCTTATCAAATATTGCCTGTGATTGTAATCGAGAATGTTGCTTTACAAGAACTTTTATATCAATCTCTAGAGAGTTTAATTTGGTTTGATATTGTTTCTTTTTCCATGAGGAGTAACTAATAATGGTGCCTCTTATATAAGCTTTGAGGGCCTCCCAAACAATAGCTGGAGAAGCAGATTCTCTGTTTGTTGATAAATACCAATCCAGCTGTTCATTAATTAATTTGAGTCCATATCATTGACTAAATGGCTGGGAAACCTCCAGCGTTTGGGATTCGTATGAGAATCCTTTATAGCTATTTGGAGCAAAAGGGGAGCGTGATCTGAGTGTGTCATGGCTAAGTATTCACAGGATGAAACAAGATGGGTTTTTGCTGCATGAGTAAAGAAGGTGTCAATCCTAGAGTAGCTATTGTGCTTATGTGAGTAGAAGCTATATTCACGTTGAGATGTATGCCCCTCCCGCCATATATCGATTAAATTTAGGTCTAAAAGTTCTTTTTTAAGGGCCTTGGCCGCTGATGTTAAATGTTTAAGGGTAGAGAAGGATTTGTCCATAGTGGGGTCTAATACCAGGTTAAAATCACCACCAATTATAAGCTCTGAGGGGGTGCATGTCACTTTAAGAAAGAGGTTCACATAGAAGTTGGGGTCATCTTGGTTCGGTCCATAGATGTTAAGCATAGTGACCAATTGGTCTCCAATATACCCCCTGACTAAAATATATCGGCCCCCTTTATCCTTCTCAATTTGGTCTGCTTGGAATGGAATCCCTTTCCTTATCAAAATAGCCACCCCCCTTGCAAGAGATGTGAATGAGGAGTAAAATATTTGACCTTGCCATTGTTTCCCTAGTTTGCAGTGCTCTGTGTCACTCAAATGGGACTCTTGTAGGTAAGCCACATCAATTTGATGTCTTCTAAGGAAACTAAGAGCTTTACGACGCTTGGCCGGCTGGTTAAGGCCATTTGTGTTCCAGCTCAAAAACTTATATGTCATGCACACGTGTGGTCGGTATAGCTACAGTTAGTAGATCACAGCAATAATTATAATGCAATAACTGAGAACTTAGATTGCAGTACCTTGATGTGTTAACATTATTATTAAGTAAAATAAACGCCCTGTCTGAAGCCCACCCTCTCCCCCTCAAAGCCCACCCATCCCATGAAAAGTAAAACTGGTTTCCCTTAATCTTGCGTAGTAACATACACTCTCCTAGCAAGTGAAACCAAGCTACCTAGTTTACCTAAATTAGGTTAGAATATCAAAGTAATGGGCATGAACAACTCCATAAAGCATTTCAAAAACAACATCTGTTATTATAATATAAACTCACATCTGAGGGTCCCTTGAGGCTTAAAAATCTCAGGTCCATTGTCGCCAACAATATCGCACAGAACATGGAGAACACCATTTCAAATATTAACCGGATTATATGGCATGTTGCCTGTGAGTATCTATAGTCACCGATCCTTTTTGGTCGAGAGAAAGCCGCGGCAGCCGCGAGTTCAGGTCAGCATGTCCGGGTGGTGTTTTCTCAAATAGTTCTCTGCCGACACCGGGGATGTGAAGGTGCGTCTGCCCTCCGGGAGATCCAAGCTCAGGTTGGTAGGATGGAGTAGCCTAAAGGAGACATCCTTCTCGTGCAGTTTTTTCTTCAGCGGTGTGAATGCCTTCCTTTTCTTGTATAGGGCCGTGGACATATCCCTGAAGATCATAATAGTAGAGTTACCATATTTAAGTGGTCTTTTCTTCCATGCCGCATGGAGGATTTTGGTCACGTCTGTAAAGCGAAGTAGACGGATCACTATAGCTCGAGGGAGGCTGCCTTCATCGGGTCGGCGCTGGAGTGTACGGTGAGCCCGTTCGATCTCAATGGAATCCCCGGTGTCTAGGTCTAGTATTTTCGGGAGCCACTCTTGTAGGAAGGCGATTGTGTTTTTCCCCTCCACACCTTCTGGGAAGCCCACCAGCCTTAGGTTCTGTCTCCTCGCTCTGTTCTCCAAGTCGTTCAGCTTTTCTTTCAGACCGCTGATTTCTTCCTCTGTCTTTTTCTTATGGTCACCGAGGTCTTGGTGTAGGGAGTTGAGGCTATCCCCATGGCTAGTACTCTACTTCAATCTCCTTAACACGGTGCCCTAGTGCACGATTGTCACTGATAAGTGTTTCCACCGAGGCAGCTAAAGTGATCATCTTAAGATCCAACATGGCTTGAATTTTGTTGAACCCTTTTTCCATTTCTTCATGAAACCATGCCGGCGGAGCTTCGGTGTTAGCCCCTGGTGGTTTAATGCTAGTGCTAGCGCTAACCTCGGGCGATGCAGTTGACTTTCTGTTTTTATCTTCCTTCTTTTCAGCTTTTTTGGGTGGCATCACCAGTTTGTTAGAGTTGTGGTTTATATTAGTCAGCAACGTGAGTTTTTCTATACTTAAGTTGCAGGGGATATGTTCAAAAAAGAGGGTTTTGAATAGGAGCTGGTTTCACTGCGACTGTTCTCTACGCCGCCATCTTAACTCGAGCCACCACTGCCTTTTAACAGTGTCTTTCGTCCCGCTCGTGTCTCGCTTGCTTTCAACTTGGTTAGCAGCTAAGTCTCGCAAGCATGCCATTCGAAACCTATGCTGTCCTTTAGTCAACAGTTGTGTTAAGAAAATTATGCATGTTTGGAAAATTCAGAACATAAACACACTTATACAACCGAAAACACTTATTTTACTTTCAGCGGTCAAAATAACTTTGGTCTAGCACTCCGCCAAAAACGGGACGCACATCACTGGTTCAATGATTACACATGCATCACATACTGACTGATTTACGGTATTCGGGTTTCTGTAGTTTTCGCGAAAATCAATGTTATTCTTTCGTCCCGTGTTTCTTTCGTCCCGGTTCTCCCTTAGTGTATCCGCAAAAAGCTACACGCGTTATGTTGCAATGTCAATTAGGGTTGTCTGCAATCAGTAGTATGCTAGGCTAATATAGCCTACAAATTCCTGGCAATGATACAATTTAGCCGTAATAATGATGAATAGGCTACAACACTTAAATTCAACCTGAAAACTATTAGCAAGCTATCCGAGTAGGCTACGCAGATGCAGTAGGCCTACGAGCGCAATTATGTCCCGATAAATGAAAATACCATGCAGGATACAGATCGGCCAAGGCAATAACGTGCAAGATATAGAATGTACAATTACATACCCGGTCAACGGTAGGCCTAGTCTTCACATCATTACCGATTACACACGCAGAACTAGTTACAATAATAGTTGGAGCAGCAGAGCGTTAGGACGTGAACTATGTAGACTAATCATTGTCACATTTGTTTATTTATTCATTTATTTATTTATTTTCTCCCCACTTACGTATCAGCATCCGTGAACGGCCACGAACCTCTCGTATCAGAAGCCAGCTCAATGATTAGCCTAGTCGGACCGTGTCCACGAAGTATCAGATCTCTTTGGTCTCCCACTTCCAGAATGAGGCAGCGAGTATGCGAACATGACCAACTAATATTCCAGGGCAGGGTGTATGCTTACCGTTTAGGTTAGCCCAAGGATCATATAAAGGTTACCGTGCGTTTTATACCTCTGAAGCCAATATAGTCTGTTAATGTTAGCTAGCAATCCAGTTGGAAGGTTTCGAATACAAGCAATAAGGTCCGGGTTACACGACAAGACGCGCGCTTTAAATAGCCAGCTTACGCAATGTGAATATCGCCCTTCCTTGTCCGGGAAATGTTATTTGAATATCGCCAGTTTCCATAGCGGACCATAAGCTTAAATGACACTTGCAGTCACTTAGCTTTAGCAACAAATTCAGGAATCCCATTCGTTTTCGCTGACAGTGTGCAGTCATGCATGCAGGGAAGCAGGTTTCGAATAACCGAATGTTATTTGAATATATCGCCCTTTTCTTTTGTCTAACAGACCATAAAACTTAAGAATACAGAGCTTGACATCACTTAGCTTTTACGTAGAATTTTGCAGGATTCCGATTCTTTTTCCCCGGCATGTAGTAGAACATGCAGGATGTGCAGCGCAGAAGATGTTTTTGTGTGCAGCGGGTGTGCTGACAGGGGATCCACCATGGTAGGGCGAAGCGGTTAAATAGACCGCCTTGTTATGTGAATGGACTGTTGGGTGAATCATCACTACTCAGCTGATTAAATATGGCCGGGTTTCACTCTCGTGACCTGCCTGAACTGACGCTATGCTCGATTTCCGAACAGAATCGCCCAAATCTCCATACACGGAGAACAAAAAGGCGAAATAGAGCAGAGATTTACGGTCCCAAACTTCTACGAGATAAGTAACTACCAAGCCAGCAAGAAATAAGCCCTGCCTCAACAAAGAGACGTTAAAATAGGCGAGTAGCCCAAATGGTACGAGTAACTCACAGCCAACAAAAACACCACAGTACAAAACCATGAACAAACAATGAACAATTAATGTCGAAGCCCCGAACGAAGGAAACGGGAGGCTTAAATATCTCAAGGTGACCATGTACAGGTGTGCACGATAACAGAAGCTTCGCAATCCACGCAGGACGGAGCAAGCATCCACCAAAAGGGTAGCGCCCTCGCGTGCCCACCAAGGAAAACGACCGCATAGGGAAAAGGGTTAAAAACCATGACACCTTGTGTATAATTAGACTTGTTGGATACATCAACAGGCTAGTGGATGAATGCATCCCCACAAAGTCAGTCCGCTTATTTCCCAAGCGCAAACCATGGATGAACCCGGACATTCACAGCAAGATAAGAGAACGGTGCACAGCGTTTAAATCAGGGAAAACTGACCTCTACAGAATGGCAAAGTATGACCTGAGAAAGGCCATCAAGACTGTGAAAAGGGACCACAAAAGCAAGCTGGAGTCCCAGTATGGTGGGGGAGGGGTATTCATTTTTTATTTTATTTTATTTTTTAAAAATAATTTGCATAGTTTTGTGTATTAATTTTATTTATTTATTTATTTTTTTGGTGGGGGAGGGGGCTCCGACACCAGGCGAATGTGGCAGGGGCGAAGGACTCTCACCAACTACAAAGGGAGCTCAGCGGGGGCCATTAACACCAACCCCTCCCTCCCTGACGAGCTTAACACGTTCTATGCTCGCTTTGAGAGGGAGAACACAATGCTAGCCATTAAAACCCCCACCCACCCAGAGGACCACACATTACAGCTGACTGAGTCAGAGGTCAGGAAAACCCTCAGAGGGGTGAAACCACGGAAGGCAGCTGGCCCAGACGGGGTCCCACACCGTGTTTTCAAGACCTGTGCGGACCAGCTGGCCTCAGTCTTCAAGGACATTTACAATACTTCACTGCAGCAGTCTGTCGTCCCAGTGTGCTTCAAGGAGACTACCATTGTACCGTTACCTAAAAAGACCAAGGTAACAGGCTTCAATGATTATCGTCCCATGGCTTTAACACCCATAGCCATAAAGTGCCTAGAAAAGCTGGTCATAACACACATAAACAGCATCATCCCTGACTCCTTGGACCCGTTCCAGTTCGCATACAGGGCAAACAGGTCTGTGGATGACACCATAGCGCTAACGCTACATACTGTCCTGGAACACCTAGACAGGAGAGGCACATACACCAGGCTGTTGTTCATTGACTACAGCTCGGCGTTTAGTACCATTGTTCCAGCCAAGCTGGTCCTGAAACGGCGGGACCTGGGCCTGGACACACCCACCTGTAATTGGATCCTGGACTTCTTGACAGGCAGGCCCCAAGTGGTGAAAATAGGGAATAAGGCAGCTGCCTCAGTCCCCGGTTGTACTCCCTTTTCAAGCATGACTGCAGTTATCCACGGTAACAACCGGATCATAAAGTTTGCAGATGACACCACAGTTATCGGCCTGATAAGCAACGACGATGAGACGGAGTACAGAGATGAGATTGCACCACCTTGCCAGCTGGACTATGATAACAATCTTGCCCTCAACGTCAGCAAGACTAAGAACTCATCGTGGACTTTGGAAGACACCAAGGGATCCATCGCTCCATCAACATCAACGGGACACCGGTGGAAGTCGTCAGCTGCTTTTGTTTCCTCAGTCTGCAGATCTCAGATGACCTGGCCTGGAACCACAACACTGAGGCCATGCTGAAGAAGGCACACCAGCACCTCTACCCTCTACAGTGCCTGAGGAAATGTGGCATAAGTACACAGTGGATTGTGAACTTTTATTGTGGCACCATAGAGAGCACCCTGACGAGTGGTTTCACTGTGTGGTATGGCAACACCACTGCACAGGACAGAAAAGCCATCCAAAGACAGCAGAAAAAATCATTGGGTGTGCACTTCCATCCATCGAGGAGATCTTCCAGTCCAGGTGTCGGAGCAAGGCCCGCTCCATCATCCAAGACTCCAGTCACCCTGGGCATGAACTGTTCTCCCCGCTGCGATCCGGCCGCCGGTACCGCAGTATACAAACCAGGACTAGCAGGTTCAAGAACAGTTTCTTCCCACAGGCGGTGCACCTATTGAACTGAACTATTGCACATGCACAACAGTACTTTAGCCTTTCTTTAGCTATACAGTATTTATTAAAACAGAGCTATAAGCAGATTTTATTACACTGTGAATTCTATTACTTATTGCTATTGTTTTATTTCCTATTGCTTTTTGCACTGTGTTATAACTTATTGTCTTTGTATTCTTTTATGCTATGGGAATGAGCGGAGAGTAAGAATTCCATTTACTTGTTACATATGGCGAAATAAAACTCTTTAATCTTGAATCTTGGCACTGACATCGATGTAGACAATTTAAATATGCATAACCCAGATATTATGTTGCTATTTCCCTCGCAGTGCAGTTTTGTGCCCACTGCGGGTGTTTGTGAATCACTTCACAAACTTCACGTCATTTTTTACGGTAATTGCAGTGGTTACCTTTTCTGGATTGCCCCTTGTTTCTGACAGAACAGATATACAGTTGAAGTCGAAAGTTTACATACACCTTAGCCAAATCAGTTTTTCACAATTCCTGACATTTAATCCTAGTAAACATTCCCTGTCTTAGGTCAATTAGGATCACAACTTTATTTTAAGAATGTGAAATGTCAGAATAATAGTAGAGAGAATGATTTATTTCAGCTTTTATTTCTTTCATCACATTCCCAGTGGGTCAGAAGTTTACCTACACTCTGTTATTATTTGGTAGCATTGCCATTACATTGTTTAACTTGGGTCAAACGTTTTGGGTAGCCTTCCACAAGCTTCTCACAATAAGTTGCTGGAATTTTGGCCCATTCCTTGCTCGCACACGGTTTTTCAGTTCTGCCCACAAATGTTCGATTGGATTGAGGTTAGGACTTCGTGATGGCCACTCCAATACCTTGACTTTGTTGTCCTTAAGTCATTTTGCCACAACTTTGGAAGTATGTTTTGGGTCATTGTCCATTTGGAAGAGCAATTTGCGAACAAGCTTTAACTTCCTGGCTGATGTCTTGAGATGTTGCTTCAATATATCCACATAATTTTCCTTCCTCATGATGCCATCTATCTTATGAAGAGCACCAGTCCCTCCTGCAGCAAAGCACCTCCACAACATGATGCTGCCACCCCCGTGCTTCATGGTTGGGATGGTGTTCTTCGGCTTGCAAGCCTCACGCTTTTTCCTCCAAACAACTGTAGTTTGGCTTTTTTATGGTGGTTTTGGAGTAGTGGCTTCTTCCTTGCTGAGCAGCCTTTCAGGTTATGTCGATATAGGACTCGTTTTACTGTGGATATAGATACTTTTGTACCTGTTCCCTCCAGCATCTTCACAAGGTCCTTTGCTGTTGTTCTGGGATTGATTTGCACTTTTCACACCAAAGCACGTTCATCTCTAGGAGACAGAACGCGTCTCTTTCCTGAGCGGTATGATGGCTGCATGGTCCCATGGTGTTTATACTTGCGTACTATTGTTTGTACAGACAAACGTGGTACCTTAAAATGTTTGGAAATGGCTCGCAAGGAAGAACCAGACTTGTGGAGGTCCACAATTTTCGTTCTGAGGTCTTGGCTGATTTCTTTTGATTTTCCCATAATGTCAAGCAAAGAGGCACTGAGTTTGAAGGTAGGCCTTAAAATACATCCACAGGTACACCTACAATTGACTCAAATAATGTCAATTAGTCTATCAGAAGTTTCTAAAGCCATGACATAATTTTCTGGAATTTTCTAAGCTGTTTAAAGGCACAGTCAACTTAGTGTATGTAAACTTCTGACCCACTGGAATTGTGATATAGTGAATTAAAAGTGAAATAATCTGTCTGTAAACAATTGTTGGAAAAAATTACTTGTGTCATGCACAAAGTAGATGTCCTAACTGACTTGCCAACACTATAGTTTGCTAACATGAAATCTGTGGAGTGGTTAAAAATTAGTTTTAATGACTGCAACCTAAGTGTATGTAAACTTCAGACTTCAACTGTATTTACTGACGAGAAAAATCCATGCAGCCCATCTTGCTTCATTATTGTGTACTGTGTTAAGACACACTCACACAAGTAAGTCATAATCATGCACAAAAGAAAACACAAGTCAAGAAAAATAAATATTACCTAAATAGTCATCCAGGTTAATGGCTTCTGCCTGCTTCAGTAAGCCCTGTTCAACCAGCTCCTGATACAAGGTCTGGATATTCCTGTGCATGTCAAATAAATAGAGAGAGTGATGTCTAAACATACATTATACACATTATATATACAGTCAGGTCCATAGGTATTTGGACAGGGACACAATTTTAGTTTTTTTGGCTCTGTATTCCAGCACATTGCATTTGAAATGGAACAATGACGATGAGGTTATTGTTCAGACTTTCAGCTTAAATTTGAGGGTTTTACGACCATATTGGGTGAACGGTGTAGCAATTGTAGCCATTTCTATACATAGTCCCCCCAATTTTAGAGGACCAAAAGTAATTGGACAAATTAACATAAACTTTAATAAAGTTATAATTTTTTATATTTGGTTGCATATCCTTTGCATGTCATGATTTCCTGATGCCTGTGACCCAACACCATCTAAAGACTCCTGATATCTTATTTTCAGGTACTCTTACAAGCAATACTATAACGTCCCTGCATTTGAATAGATCCCTATGGGAATTGGGGGGTGGGACTAGATTAAGCTGTAAATTACATGGGAATAGTATGGAACACATGGTTGGCTAAATGTCTGTAAGTCATCAAGGGTCTGAGGTATCAAACGAGCCTCAAACCATCACTCTGCTGCCAGATATGCAGTAGATATGGATGGATCACTTTAAGGGTTGTTTCTCCTGACAAATTTTCCTATTGAACTCTATAGAAAAATAACTCAGGAAAGGAAATCCATCCATATCTACTGTATTTCTGGCAGCAGAGTGATGGTTTCAGGCTTGTTTGATACGTCAGACCCTTGCTTACTTTTAGCCAACCATGTGTTCCATACTGTTCCGGTGTAATTTACAGCTTAATCTAGTCCCACCCCCCAATTCCCACAGGGATCCATTCATTATTGTGCCAAACTCGGGAGAATCCGGACCCAGTGAACATCACAACAGCATGTAGCCCAGGGGTTTACAAACTTTTTTCTGATGCGACCCCAAATTAATGCTCACCAATGGACGGGAGGGGCTCGGAGAGCATGCCCCACTCAAGTGGATCAATGCTGCCATTGGCTATTGGCTTGTTAAATAGGAGTAGCTGCAACTTCAGCGAATGGGAAGCTTGCAATTCAGAGAGGAACCAGAGGAACGAATCTGGACAGGGAGGTGAGTCAGTTCCTTTCGTTCACCAAACGGATTCATTCAAAAGGAACGAATCGTTCACGAACGACACACCACGAAAGCCGTCAGCATACTCCAAAAGAAGCCAAGGTTTTTTCTGTTGAGCGAAGCTGAACAAGTCAAAAGCAAACTAAATGCTTTTATACTTCATGAAAACTTGCTACAATGTCACGTGATGCATAGAAACCTCAAACATTGCGACGTGCTTCCGTAGCAACAAACATAAAATGTCAATTTGCCATAGCAACCAAGATAGTCCACTACATTTGACCAGTCACCAACGGCACCGTATTGAGTTCTCCTGAACTCACTTCGCCTAGTCAACAAATGCCTGCCTGTGCACAACTAGGCGAAATAACACCAACAGAACATGCTGGGTGAACAAAAGAGGCAAATGTCGATGTAATTTTGGCTAAATGAACTAAAGCAAACTTTGTTTAGCTCAAACCATAAATTAAGCTTTAAGTGAAAAAATCTATGTAGGCTAGCAAAGCTCTACAAAAAGTCTACACGGCACTGAAATCTCCGTTGCAAAAATGAAAAAGCCTTTATTTCATGGCTGCAGGATAAACCAACGCGTGTCGGCAACAAAGCCTTCCTCAGAGTAGATACTGAGTTGCACTCACAGGTGCGTTAAATAATCACATCATGCGGCCTCAGCCAATAAAGTCACAATACATGGTAGTCTATAAAATTAATTGCAATACAATACAAAAAAGGGCAATCCATCATGAAATAGAAGCATACAATACAAACAAAGTCTTCCTCAGGATAGATACTGAGTTGCACTCACAGGTACGTTAAATAATCACATCATGCGGCCTCAGCCAATCAAGTCACAATACATGGTAATCTATAAAATTAATTGCAATACAATACAAAAAAGGGCAATCCATCATGAAATAGAAGCATACAATACCATACATAGATAATGCTGGCACCAGCTGATCAAAAAAGAAAAATAATTATATACATAAAGTCCAGATACATGCCCACATACACCCCCATACATATATATATATATATACAGTATACAACAGAAGTGAGTACACCCCTGTGCAATATCACTTAAATGTCAAATGATTCAAAATTGTATCACCTTTCAATAATTGCATTATTTCTAAGTTGACAAGTAGAGTGTTTCCTCTTATGAACAATCAAAAACAAATACTTTAGAAAGACTATAGTGAAAATACAGGCCTCAAAGTAGAAACTCAATGCAACAAAAGTGAATACACCTGTGATCACTGACACACAAGTTAGAAAGTTACACAAGTTAGTTAATAATATTTGGTTGCATATCCTTTGCATGCCATGACTTCCTGATGTCTGTGACCCAACAACATCAAGAGACTCTTGATATCGTATTTTCTGGTACATGGGGGGATATGGGAAAACGTCATTCAGAGTGGGATCGCTCTGAATAAGGCTCCAATTACGTTTGATTATGTTCTTTATTTTGGCTGCTTCCATGCTGTATTGAGTAACAAAGTATATTTGTTTGGATTTGGGGATTCTGATATGTTTTTTCTTTAATAGATCCTTTCTATCCAGAGAAGCTTTAGGTGAATTCCATTCGCCCATGTAACGTTAGCTAGCTAGCTGCTAATGTTACTGGGTGATGGGGCAAATGTGAGAGTCATTGTACGTGGCGGTGGCGGATTGAACCCGTGTAACGTTAGCTAGCTATGTTCGCTAACTTCACCGTTAGCTACGTTATTCTAAATTAGTTTAGATAGCAAGCTATTGTCAGTTAATATCAAGGTAGTTAGCAAATTGTTTGGATTATATTAATATTAAAGTGGGAAAGCGGCTATGTAGTTTCTAGAGTTTCGTATTGGGTTGGATTAAAATGTAACGTGAACGTTATTCTATCGGTTTGCAATTCATGTGTGTAGGCTAACGTTAGCCTTACTCCCTCCTGTCGGTGTTGGGAGGTGTCACGAATGAACGTTAGCTAACTAACGTTAGGCTACATTATAGCCATTGGCTAACTTTACTAACGTTACACTTCCAGCTAGTTAGAAATCTAAATTAAACCGTAGTATGCTTAACTTAGCTAGATTTTAATATTACTGTTAAAAATTTAGCCTACTGTACTTATTTGTCCCTCTGGATATTTAATAATGTTATGGTAGGAATTTTGTACCTTATTTACGTGCAACGTTTAACGTTAGCTAGTGCGTTAGCTAGTATGTTGGTTTGCTAGTAAAGTGTCTGCGTCTTTAGCTAGTTTGGAAGTTCCATGTGCAGGGTGTGTGATTTCATGACTTGTAGGCTAGAGGGTTCAAGCAAAGTCAATATTTAGTCTATTGAGTATCTGTACTGCCATTGGGTGGATAAATTCTTCAGACTTACGGAGATGACAATGTTATTTTCTCATGTCACGGCATAGCCGTCGAGAGTAGACATTTTTATATTTCTTGGTTAATTTGTATACATGACTATATTACATATACACTGTGCGGAATTGTTAAATAAAATTGCTTTTAATACATTCAAGGTGTAGTGTACTTTTTCTTCACACTGGTACATTCTGTATTGCATCTTCTGTGTCTTCTGTAGTTTAGATGTCTAACTTTAAATGCAGTAATCCTGTTATTTCAATACAGACTAGAGTTGCTGTAATATGGGTTACAATAATCATGCAGTATAAATTACAGTAGAATCGACAGTACAGTACTGTATTTCATTATACAGCATGGGGAAAAGGTATTGTAAATGAACTACAGTACATTTGCTGTTAAATTAATAACAGCACCTTGCTGGCTAATTGTTGCCAGCAACTTGCTGTAATTTTAACAACATTTTTCTAACAGTGTAGCTTACTGCAAACACTTTTAATTATTATAATAATAATAATAAGAAGAAGAATAATCTCTGGTATGTACTTTCTTAGTAGTATCTATTGTTTTCTTTCTGGCTAAGATTCCTAGGAAATATGCGTTCTCCAATTAAGCTTGTTCGCCAACGTTACTTCCTGCTTCTCGTCAGGAAGCAGATACAAGCTAGGCTAATACGAAGCGAATCAACATGCATTATAGCCTACATTCATTGCACTACAGAAAACTAAACTAAACCTGGCTGTCCGATACCAAAACATTTCCCGCAGGTAACGTCCTACACTACCGGAAAAAAAGCTCTGGTGTGCAGAAACCCACTAGCTCGCTCGCTAGCTCGTAGCCCACACATGGAAGGTTGGAGTTACGCATCCGGCAATCCAGTGTTGAATAGCCTAACTCTGCTGTGCTTATGAACTCACTAGCTCGCTCGCTAGCTCGTAGCCCACACATGGAAGGTTGGAGTTACGCATCCGGCAATCCACTGTTGAATAGCCTAACGTTAATGTATTTCATAGAATACTAAAACTGTATTTCCATATTTTACTGATGCAAACTATTTAGGCTGTACTAGCTATTTAGGCTGTATGTCTTTCAGCTAGAATGTGTTTGCGTCTAGCCCATTGTGCATGCATGTCTCCATATAGACTTGGTTCATTAATTTACATGCTTCTTCATGATCCATAGCTCAGGTGGTGCTGTTCATTGTATTTCATTACACATTAAATACTGCTCATCTACAAACTCTTTTAATGTAATTGTGTGCTGTCTGTAATACGATAACTGTTCTCATTCTTGTCTTTGCTATGAAAAACAACTGGCGGAGCTCATTTGATTGTTAGTAAAACGCTCATTTTTGTGGCACATAAAATAGCCTACGTTGCTTTTTTGGAAAGCAAACGCGGTATTATTTTAGCGCAGTTTTTTACGTTGTCTCAATGTTTTACTGCATTAAATACAGAAAACTGTCGCCAGCGGGCAGCGTCAGCCAGAAGTATCAAGTAGGGGAGTGAAGCAGTGTGCTTGGCTAAGCCAATCAGAACGCTAGATTTTAGCCACCTTCCGTTTCAAATGAAATACCTTCCGGAGATGTCTCACACATACTACTGAAAACCCTCTCACATTCACACAAAGTATTCACACATTCACTATAAGTTCTCACACATTCATATAAACAACACACACACATATATGAATTCTAAATATTTTCTGTGTATGTGTGTTGTTTATATGAATTTGTTAGAACGAATAGTGAATGTGCGAATGCTTTGGATGTTTATGTGAGTGGTCTAGTAGTTAATGCAAGAGGATTATTTGAGCGTGTGAGAGCATGAAAATAGTGTGTGTAAGAGATTTAATGTGTCAGTGAGAGCTTCACTAGTGAATATGTGAGCTCTTTGTGTGTATATGAGAAGATGTACAGTGTGTGTGCAAGCATGTAGATATTAAGTGAATGCTTTTTCAGTGCGTGTGAGACCTTCACTAGTGAATGTGACAGCCATTGTACGTGTATGTGAAAGCTCTTTGTGTGTATATGAGAAGATTTACGATGTGTGTGCAAGCATGTAGATATTAAGTGAATGCTTTTTCAATGCATGTGAGAGCTTCACTAGTGAATGTGAGAGCCATTGTACGTGTATGTGCAAGCTCTTTGTGTGTATATGAGAAGATTTACTGTGTGTGTGCAAGCATGTAGATATTAAGTGAATGCTTTTTCAGTGCGTGTGAGAGCTTCACTAGTGAATGTGAGAGTCATTGTACGTGTATGTGCGAGCTCTTTGTGTTTATATGAGAAGATTTAGGGTGTGTGCAAGCATTTAGATGTTATGTACAAGCTTTTTCAGTGCGCGTGAGAGCTTCACTAGTGAATGTGAGAGTCATTGTACGTGCATGTGCAAGCTCTTTGTGTGTATATGAGAAGATTTAGGGTGTGTGTGCAAGCATTTAGATGTTATGTACAAGCTTTTTCAGTGCGCGTGAGAGCTTCACTAGTGAATGTGAGAGTCATTGTACGTGTATGTGCAAGCTCTTTGTGTGTATATGAGAAGAGGTAGGGTGTGTGTGCAAGCATTTAGATGTTATGTACAAGCTTTTTCAGTGCGCGTGAGAGCTTCACTAGTGAATGTGAGAATTATTGTACGTGTATATGCGAGGCAATTATGAATTTTGGCCTAAACGGTCCCTCATACTCAACTATTATGCTTACGCGCTTAACTATAAGGTTAAGCGTATGTTTCTAGAGTGTTCACTGCTGGGGCAGAACCCCAGGAAATCCAAAGTTCACCTTGAACCCGTTCTTGGATGACAGGTGTGATAGAAATTTCTTATTCTTATTTCTTAAATTTTTCATGTGCTGTGTGTCTGTTGTGGGACGGGGAAGCGGGCTGGAAATTTTTCGGGGCACTCCTGCTGTTCGTTTTTATAATATTGACAAATTGTCTAGCAGGGATGTTTTTGTTTGTGGTCGTCACCATAGAGACACATTCGCATTATGCTCGGAAATGTCCATTGGATCTGCAGCCACAAAGTTTACCATCGCTCTTCACCGGAGTTGAAGATGACGGGACAGGCGGGCAATCTTCAAAAGGCAACCAGGGAAGGAGAAGATAATGCGGGGGTGGAGTGCAGGCGGCGACTGGGAAGACTGAGCTCCGTTTTGACAGTGGACAGAGACCGCAACACTGCGTGTAGCCTATGGAGTAAAGTCGTGGAGGCGCCGAGGTGGAGTTTGTGTGTTGGACTGGTTGATGACATTGGACATCTCGGGACAGCGGGGGCTATTTTAATCATGATGTTTGGTGGTATATATATTGGCATTTTATATGTTTGTTTGTGTGTTGTGGTCTGCCCCACTGCCTATGTCTTTTTTGTTGTTGCTGGTGGCTACAACTGAAGTTCCCTTTCGCAAAAATAAAAGTTATTGTATTCTATTCTAAAACCTGGCGGGACAAATGCGATTTAAGGCGGCATTCCCCTTTGCTGAGAGACAGTAATGTGGTCACTGATCGATGGAGCCTTATTATGCATTTTTGATATACACAAAAATATTTCACATTGTAATCTTGATATTTTTATGCATGTTTTGTTTTGTGTGCACCCCTGTGTATAACAGACAGGAGGAGGGTGTATGCACGTTGGGCACACGCCTATGTAGAATAGATGTATTGCTCTTGTATGAAAGAAGACTCGATTCTTGCTTGATTGCTCGTGCCTGATACGCACTTCCTGTTTCCTGTTTGGTGGTTGATTTGTGTCTGAGTTTGGAAGGACTGTACTGTCAGAATCAGTTACCACAAAATTTTATTTATACAATACCAGTAATGTAATTCGCCGCGCGGGAGCCACAGCACGTCTCGCGTGCCGGGCCATGGAGCCAAACCATCTGCTCCACGAAAGGCTCGCTGTAATTGCTGAGCCTCCCCGGCGCCTTAAGTCGAGACACCCATTTGTGCCTGCCGCACAGGAATTCCTGCAGCAATGCAGTGATCTTAACATCAGTGCGGCACGGTGGGCGGATTACATCTGGAGCACGGAGTGGGAGGAGAACACCTCTAGACTCCGTGACTTCATCCCAGACGTCGGTTTTCCCCCTATTGGGGTGGACCTGCCTAGACTGGCATGGGTGAGGCTTAACCGCCTCCGGACCGGCGTTGGGCGCTTCCGCTCATCGATGCACAGATGGGGCTTGGCTTCTTGCGCAGCCTGCGAGTGTGGCGCGGAGGAACAAACCGCAGACCATGTCATCCTGGACTGCCCGATTTATCGGGCACCCAATGGGATGCATGGTCTGTCGGTTCTGGATGATGACACGGTGACGTGGCTACTGGAGGTGTGCCCCGAAATATAGTCCGGGTGAACCCCCCCCTAGGCTCGGGGTGGTAAAAGGATAGCCCCTCGGCCCCGAGCCTGGGGATGTGGGAAAAATATCCTACCCAAACGAAGAAGAAGTAATGTAATACCAGAAAATTAACAAAAAAATAAATACCCAGAGCCCGAAAAAGGGAACACACATGGACGGCCAGGTATTTTATTTGATACGCTTTGGAACAAGTAGACTAGTAAAACAACCATCCTTATGCCAGTAAAAAAAAAAAAAAAAAAAGTCTTTACACGTTAACACACCCCATCTTATGGCCTACATCTTATGGATAGAGCATCAGCAATAACGTTACCATTCCCTTTAATCTAGGGTCTAAATTAAAACTTTACGGGAAAAGCCTCCATCTCATAAGCCGCTGGTTGGGATTGTGCATCTTTTGTCGAAAGACCAGGTGTACGGTATGGTCGGTGTACACAACAATAGGATGAGTGGAAGAACCTATGTGCACTTCGAAATGCTGTAGAGCAAGGATAAGGGCGAGGGCCTGCTTCTCAATGGTGGAGTATCCCCGCTGATGGACATTGAATTTCTTATCGAAATAGCAGACAGGATGCTCCACACCAGGGCAGAGAGTATCGGGCATTTATTAAAAATGCTTTTATTGTAATGGTAGGTGAAAAACAGGACCCAATAGCAGGCAGGAAGTCTAAAAACTGAAGTTTAATAAAGGGGCAAGGCAGCAATCCGTAGTACAACAGGCAGGGTCGAAAACCGGGGAGACAGGGCAATGGTACAAAAACAGAGTCCAAAGAATAGTCACAGAACAGGCTGGGGTCGGAACCGGGAAGGCACAGCAGAGGCACAAAAACAGAATCCAAAATCAGGGTCGCGAGAACACAGGCAGAAGTAAAAAAACCAGGGAGGCGTAAAGAGGAACAAAAGAAAACAAAACGAAGACAGAATACAAAAATAAAATAACAACAGGAGAAGGACTAGGGATAACAAAAACTCGGAGACAGATACTCAAAAACCAAACAGACAACTAGGGAGGGTACTCGGAAAAATAGCATAGAATACAGAAGCAAACTAACGGTGAGGAACTTGCGAAGAAAGACTAAATAACAGGGTTATATACACAGAGGGAGACAGACATAATGGGAATCATGTGTGCAGAGGCGGGGAGGGGAGATTGCTCACAGGTGAGCACAATGAAATGATAAGGGAGGCTGATAATGCAATTACAAGGGGATACATAAGATGCGGACCGGACTAGCACATAACAGACTATATATGACCTGGGTCGAAGAAGACTCGTGCACACAACGAGGTGGAGGAATGCGGAAATCAGATGCAGGTGAAGCGAGTAGGAAATCACAGTAAGATATTCAGAGATAGGACAGAAGAAACGAAAGACAGGTGCAGATGGAAACTGAGATTGCATTAGTAAATTAGTAGGTTAGTAGAAACTCTAATTCCCTGACGTTAGTAAATTAGTTGATTAGTATTATTTACAAGTTAGTCGTTAGTGAATAGTCCCGAATAGTGTAACGAAGACAGGAGAGTGACAGTAATACAAACACAGAACAGTGAAACCATAAATGAAAATAAATGCAAGATAAGAAAAATGATAAAGAACCTAAATAAGAATAAACAAACAAGCTCACAATAAGAAACATAAATGTACAAACAAAGACAGAATGCAGAAACCTAACATTTATGCTTTCAAATGCAGTAACACACACTAAGGAGGTCCATTAACCCCTTCCTGCAGATGGCAGATTTGGTCAATTCTCGCCTGTTTTTTTTTTGTTCTGTTTGTATTTTCATAATTTAAGTCAAAATAAAGTTCCACAAATGCAAAGAACCTGGAAAAATGCAAAAAAAAAAGTATTTTAGTTTGCAATGAAATACAGAGAGCTACATGTGTGAAACAGGTAAATCTATACATTTCTTGGATCATAGACATCCACAAGTGTGAAAAATCTGAGGTTGATATGCAGAACTGCTATAGATCTATGATGAAAAATATAGGCAGTGTACCCTGTTGTCCATTAGTGTCTCCAAATCTATCCAAATGGCTAAATTGTGCCCTGCTCTAAATCATAAAATAATGATATATTTAACTACAAATCAAATGTTTTTTCAAACTGAATTTTGAAAGGGACATCTCTATGCTTAAACCTAATGGTAGGATTGTATATTTCATATTTAGTAGCAGATATTTATAGTGGGATATGAGATGTTTATTTTGCATTTGAGTGAGCAGCCCTTTTCAATGCTTTTTTGACATACGATCAGGCTATTGTTGGGTTATCCTGTTGCTATGACGGAATTATAATTTTATATGATGAATAAATATATTCATGAACTCACATAGTCCACTATGTCCAGCATGGGTAGGTATAGACTGGGTGGGGGGTTGCTTGTTAAATGTACTTGCTACAGGAAAATAGTGACAGTTGGAAACTCCGTAGTCTGCAAAAAAATTGATTAACAAAAAACCTGATAAAACTTGGAGTTTGAGGTTTCCATTTATAGTTTGGCTGCAGGAGCAACGCATGTCTCAGTTGAGCAAAATCTTGGCGCTAGGCATCTGCGCAAAAGGAGTTAAAGGCTATAGATACAGCATTTCACCCCCTCTAGTGTCTCATATGGAGATTGCATCTCATGACAACACAGCCGGAACTGCAAGCACACAAGCCTCAACTGGTTGCCAGATTGTTTCATCTGCATTTTGTGTACATAACGTTACTTAATCTGAGTGTGAAGAGTGGAGTCAGAGACAGAATCAGGTTCAATCATGTCGAATCTTTTGTGGTTGGGTTGGATAAGTAAACTAATTTTGCAACATGTAGCAATGCATTATCTCCATAGATTTAGTTTACTCTATGCAGTGGTGTTTCAAGATTCATGTAGCCTAACCCCAGTGAGTAAAAGCCAGAATCTAGATGTCTAGAGGGGTGAAAATCTCAGAATGAGAGGCATTTTGAAATAAACTTGTCACTTTTGCCCAAGGTAAAGCCTGGCTACATCCTAACATGGATAACGATCTATCATATAAATCACCAGGGCAGGGTAAGGCCCCGCCGATCTTTGAGGGTGGCCCAGCATCTCTTGGTCTGGGCTCTTCCCAGGTTGGCTTCTCTTCATGCCGTTCACCACCCGGGGGTTCAGAACGGGGAAGCAGTCTTTTTATCTCACCAGGAGATTCATCCAGTGAGTGCACAACAAGCCTGCTGGGAGCCATCACCTTATCAGCCGGTTCCTGAAGGGTGCCCGGCGGGTATCCGTGTTAGGATGTAGCCAGGCTTTACCTTGGGCAAAAGTGACAAGTTTATTTCAAAATGCCTCTCATTCTGAGATTTTCACCCCTGGTTGCTCCCTCTGGTTTAGCGAGCGCTCACAGTTCAGCCCTATGAGCCTCTCGATAGGACCAGCCTTAAATGGCTTTCTTTTAAGATGGCATTTTTAATGGCAATGGCGTCAACAAGGCGTGTTGGTGTGCTCTGCGCTCTCTCCATCACCGCGAAGTGTATGAGATGGCGGCTGGGTGACTCCGGGGTCACTTTGCTGGGCCGCAAAAATCCATCTTTTCTGCCTAAAATTGTGTCTCAATGTCAACCAGCTAATTGAGCTTGCTGCACTTCGACCCCCCCAAGGCTGGGACCTGGGGGATGCACATTTGATATGCCCAGTGCGTGCGCTGCACCGCTATGTTGAAGCTACCACTTCCATCAGGTGCACAAGGCAGCTCTTTGTTTGCTACAGCAAATCCAAGGGCAGAGCGCTCTCGGCTCAGAGCCTTTCCTGCTGGATAGTGAAGGCAATAGCGGCGGCCTATGAGGCTAGTGTGAGGCCTTTATCTACGGTTGTCCAGTGTAGGTCCACCAGGAGTGTGGCTACATCATGAGTAGCATTGAGGGGTGTCCCTCTTCCTTAGATCTGTGCAGCGGTGACTTAGGCTTCCACCTGCACATTCTCAAGGTTATATAATATCTATGTGGCGCCTGTGTCAACAGTCGGCCTTGGCAGCCACGTAACGGTATGACTGTCCCTTGTGACTTGGGGGGTATAAGTCATCCGTAAGCTGTCGACTCTAATGGTCGAAGGAATTAATAGAACGAAGGTTGCGACTGTAACCATGGTTCTATGAGTTCCGGATGGCCATTAGGGGTCATTGTCACTCGGGACCCTTTCAGGGGCGAGAAGAGTTTTGAGGATGTCCGCATTGACGTGACCTCTATTTATAGAGGATGTGACATCGTCTCACGGAGGTCATGGCCATGACAAATTGTTGGGTATAAAAGTCTCAAACGCATCCAGCTGAGAGAAAGTAAATTCGTAAGTTGTCGAGCCTAATGGTCACCCGGAACTCACAGAACCGTGGTTACAGTCGTAACGCAGTATGGTAACAAATATCCCATTTGTTAAACAGAGAAAATAAAGTTTTAAGGCAAAATCTCTTCTGGTTAACTCCTTTGCGTAGAAGGTGACACCCGCGGGATGTTACGCCCAAGACACAACTGAGACATTCGTTGCTACTGCAGTCAAACTATTAGTGGAAATCACAAACTCCATGTTTTAACTTTATTGGTAGATGGTTCGTGCCGATTTCTGCTGAATACGGAGTTTCTATTTCCCCGTAGCGAGTCCATTTAACAAGCAACCCCCCATCTAGTCTATACCTACCCATGCGTGACGTAGTGGACAATAGCGTCTATGTTTGAGTTCATAAATATATTTATTCATCATATAAAATTAGAATAACATCATAGCAACGAGATAAACTCAGCAATAGCCTGATCATATGCCAGAAAAGCCGTGAAAAGCCCTGCTCGCTCAAATGCAAAATAAACTGTGAAAGTACTGTCTCATTCTACCATGTATTCTACTAGCAATATATGCTACTAAATATGAAATAAATATACAATCCTACCATCGGTTTTACACATCGAGATGTTCCTTTCAAAAGTCAGCGGTCATTTATTGTCTGGTACAATCGGTTTGAGAAATATACAACACTTTATACCGCTATTACACTATCTGAAACGTCGACGCGTAATACCCCCATGCCCTGTAAGCCTGTCTCAGTTCATTCTGGTTTAATTGTCGGCTTTTTTATCCAATAGAGTACATTATAATCTTAGCAACGGTATATGCCATGTCTTTTTCGGCGCATTTGGCAGCATTTTGCAGATGGTGGAATACTATTTTATGTTATCATACATAATATAGGCTATGGTGTATATACTTGTCTCTTAGGGCATGACAAATTCTCATTCCAATTTACTGTGCGCTGATATATGGTAGATTAAGGTAAAAATTTCCTTGGAGTCATTATGAATAGGAAAATTTAAAAAATAAATAAAAATACAGAAAAATGCAATCCCAGGACAAAAGTATACATACTGTAGAGTACAGGGACAAGTGATGTTTTATTGAGGTACAAGAGTGATGATTAGGCAACATATTTAGGTGTATGTAACACTGTGATATCAATGTTTTTTTATCTTAAGCCATCAAAAGGAGCAAATGTATATGCTTTATAATGGACAAAACTAATGTTATTCATTTTATGACATGTTTTGCATAGGGGTTTTGGACCCATAGATATCTACCCCCCTATACTGATGAAAATATAGTAATTCCCACTTGAAAATTATGCAAAAGTGAGTTATATGAGCCAAAACTGTTGATTTGTAGTTAAATATATCATCCATCCATCCATCCATCCATCTTCAACCGCTTATCCAAAGTCGGGTCACGGAGGTAGCAGTTCCAGCAGGGGGCCCCAAACTTCCCTTTCCCTGGCCACATTGACCAGCTCTGACTGGGGGATCCCAAGGCGTTCCCAGGCCACCTGGTCCTTGGTCTGCCCTGTGGCCTTCTCCCAGCTGGACGTGCCTGGAACACCCCCCTAGGGAGGCGACCAGGTGGCATCCTTACAAGATGCCCGAACCACCTCAACTGGCTCCTTTCTACGCAAAGGAGCAGCGGCTCTACTCCGAGTCCCTCACGGATGACTGAGCTTCTCACCTCATCCCTAAGGGAGATACCAGCCACACTCCGGAGAAAACCCATTTCGGCCGCTTTTATCCACGATCTCGTTCGTTTGGTCATGACCCACCCTTCATGACCATAGGTGAGAGTAGGAACAAAGATTGACCGGTAGATTGAGAACTTTGCCTTCTGGCTCAGCTCTCTCTTCATCACAACGGTGCGGTAAAGCGAACGCCATACCGCGCCCGCTGCTCCGATTCTCTGGCCCATCTCACGCTCCATCGTCCCCTCACTCGAGAACAAGACCCAGAGATACTTGAACTCCTTCACTTGGGGTAAAGACTCATTCCCTACTCGGAGTAGACAAACCATCGGTTTCCTGCTGAAAAATTATATCATAATTTTTTTTTTTAGAGCAGTGCACAATTTAGCCATTTGGATCGATTTGGAGACACTAATGGACAACAGGGTACACTGCTATATTTTGCATCATAGACCTTTAGTAGTTCTGCATATCATCCTCAGATTTAGCAAAACTTGTGGACATGGAGTTTATGATCCAGGAAATGTATATATATTACCTCACATTATGCTCACACCTGGAGTTATAAAGCCTTAAACAGAGCACCCCCTAAATAGGTGAAATTTGCCATCTGCGCCAAGGGGTTAAGATCGCGTTGTTGCATTAACCCCTTGCCGCAGATGGCAAATTTCACCTATTTAGGGGTGCTCTGTTTAAGGCTTTATAACTCCAGGTGTGAGCATCACATAAACTTGGTAAATGGCTTAAATGAAAGAAGACAGGTGTACCATTTACAATACAAACTTAGATTTGTTTATTTTCATAATTTAAGTCAAAATAAAGTGCCACAAATGCAAAGAAACTTAGGAAAAACAAAATTTTTAAATAGTTTTTTTAAATTTTGCTGAGAGCTACATAAGTGAAATCGGTAATATATATACATTTCCTGGATCATAAACTCCATGTCCACAAGTTTTGCAAAATCTGAGGATGATATGCAGAACTACTAAAGGTCTATGATGCAAAATATAGCAGTGTATCCTGTTGTCCATTAGTGTCTCCAAATCTATCCAAATGGCTAAATTGTGCACTGCTGCAAATAAAAAAACATTATGAAATATTTAACTACAAATCAACAGTTTGGGCTCATAAAACTCACTTGTGCATAATTTCCAAGTGAGAATTATATATTTTCAGCAGTATAGGGGGGTAGATATCTATGGGTCCAAAACCCCTATGCAAAACATGTCATAAAATGAATAAAATTAGTTTTGTACATTATAACGCATACACATTTGCTCCCTCTGGTGGCTTAAGAAAAAAAACATTGATATCACAGTGTTACATACACCTAAATATGTTGCCTAATCATTCACTCTTGTACCTCAATAAAACATCACTTCCCTGTACTCTACAGTATGTATACTTTTGTCCTGGGATTGCATTTTTCTGTATTCTTTTAATCTTTTAAGTTTTCCTATTCATAATAACTCCAAGGAAATTTTTACCTTAATCTACCACATATCAGCGCAACAGTAAATTGGAATGAGCACTTGTCATGCCCTAAGAGACTCGTATACGCCATAGCCTATATTATGTATGATAACATGAACATAAAATAGTTTTCCACCATCTGTAAAATGCTGCCAAATATTCTATCTTCAATGAACATCGGTAGCCTACTTCAAAAATACATTTAGCTAACGATTGCACTACAGTATGTGAAATGCACTCAAAATGCGAAAATAACAACAGGGCTATCAAACATATTGGAAAGACAGTGCTCGAGTGGAAACACGAACGTACGTATGTAGCCAGCGAGACCAACGGAATTTTAGACGCAAAAATACTTACATATCGCAAAAGGGAAATTCCCCTGCATAATGCGTATTGTATATCGCTTGCGTAATACTAGACAGTTAAGACGAAAACTGCTGTTATGCTGGGCTGTAGTAAATTGCTCAAAGCACCCAAAAAGACTTGGCATATACCGTTGCGAAGGTTATAATGTACTCTATTGGATAAAAAAGCCGACAATTAAACCAGAGTGAACTGTAATGCATGAGACAGGCTTACAGGGCATAGAGCTATTATGCGGCGACGTTTCAGATAGTGTAATAGCGGTATAAAGTGTTTGTACCAGTACCGATTGTACCAGACAATAAATGACAACTTAATTTTGAAAGGAACATCTCGATGTGTAAAACCAATGGTAGGATTGTATATTTATTTCATATTTAGTAGCATATATTGCTAGTAGAATACATGGTAGAATGAGATAGTACTTTCACAGTTTATTTTGCATTTGAGTGAGCAGGGCTTTTCACGGCTTTTCTGGCATACGATCAGGCTATTGTTGGGTTTATCTCGTTGCTATGACGTTATTCTAATTTTATATGATGAATAAATATATTTATGAACTCAAACATAGACGCTATTGTCCACTATGTCACGCATAGGTAGGTATAGACTAGGTGGGGGGTTGCTTGATAAATGGACTTGCTACAGGGAAATAGTGGCACTTAGAAACTACGTATTTGGCAGAAATCGTCACGAACCGTCCAATAACAATAAATTTAAAACACAGAGTTTGTGATTTCCAATAATAGTTCGGCTGCTGTAGCAACGAATGTCTCAGTTGAGCAAAAAAGGTCCCGCCGGCGGGACTATATGCGCCAAGGTGTTAATGTAAAAAAATAAAAAATAAAAAATATTATTCTCAACAAATGTAGTTTCATGTAGTTTCATCACTAGTCTCCATCCAAGGGAAACCAGGTCAACAGTAATACATGCGTAGCTGTCACTGTGGCCCCATTGTGGCTTTGTGGTTAAAGTCATTGCCTGTGATGTGAGAGACCTGGGTTCAATCCCACCAGTTACCAGAGGTTACATTTATTTTAGAAAAAAAAACACAGTGCACACATTATGCTTTTCACATATAAGAATATTCTTTTCACATTAAAGAATGTATTTTTATTGCAAAGGCTAAGAAATTGATCAAAATTAACTGGTAACTGGTAAACTGCTATTTAAATTATACTTGAACTGAGGTGAGTAAGCCTACATAGTCTGGTACCGCTATGACCAAAATATTTACCACAGGTAATGTTACAGTACTGGAAAAAAATTACACTGAATCTGCGCCAGACATAGGCAGGACACTGCTCTTCTCCCCCAAACCACAGAAATATTAAAAAAGCCAAACTGTAGTCACTTTTACCTCCCGACTTTCACATCCAAATGCGGACATAGCATGAGAAAATGAAGAACTCACGGTAATGAGCCGTTACGGAATGTGCATTGTATGTGTATTATATACCCTCGCTTCAACAAACATATTAAATTGATGGTTTCTCACTTTAAAAAAATTACAATAGCCTCAGAATATGTCATACTTCTGCAGACAATATATTGTAAACACTATACGTCTATACTATACTAGCGCAACTCCAAGGTAACGGTAGCATCCACTACCAAACGCACTTAAACACGCCACAGTGCACCCAAAGCAAATAAAATACGACAACATTCTATCGGGGTTATTTTGAGTGTTTATACCATAATTTTTGAAGTCAAACTATCGTTGAATCCTTTACTTTGTGCTGACCTATATTCTCTGTGGAAGTACGGCGGCGGAGCGAACGTGGCCATTGCAACTTCTTGCTCTTCTTTGTTGTTGTAGTCAACCAGTGCCTATGTGTCTATGTCACGTCCCGTGCCTCCCGCATCCCGATTTCCTGGTTTTCCGTCTCGATATGTATTCCGTTCTGTGTTTTCCCTTTCCCCGATTGTGTTCCTCCAGCTCCCGCACCTGATATGCGTTTCCTCATGTATCTCGTCTCACCAGTTCCTCGTTGTCTCGTCGTCAATCTGGCATATAGTCTCCCCTGTTTCTTTGTTCTGTGCCAGATTGTCTTGTGCCTTGCGCTTGTCATATTACTTTCCAGCCTTTTTGATTCCTGTCTGTTCCCTGCCTGCACCTTGTTCCTGTGTTCAGTCCTGTGTACCCATCCTGTTTGTGTTCTCCTGCCTGTCCAGCCTGCTCCTGTCCTGCCTGTTTCCATCCAGCCCTGCTCCGGTTCTCCTGCCTTGCCTGTCCCTATGCCAGCCCTGCTCTGCTTTTCCCAAGCCTGTTCCTGCCTGCCGGCTGCCCTGTGTGGGTAGTCTTGTGTAATAAAGTCTCCTGCGTGGAGTTCAACCAGCCATCTGTCTCTGAGTCCTGCATTTGGGTCCAATCCTGCACACTGCCATAACAGTCTACCTATTTAACAGTGCTGACCATTGCTACTTTGAAATGCTTTGGAGAGTTTGAGGACTTCTCTGTTGAGTTGTATTCTCATATTGTGTGGTTTGCTATGGTTATTCTATTAATATATTCTATAAGTTGAAACTGTAAATAGAAAACTGTAACATGTTATTTTAAATCTGGTACCCTTTGAATAAAATTGACAAGTTTGCGACCTGACATGACAATGTTAGCCCAGGCCCACCCAGTTTATTATTATTATTATTATTATTATTATTATTAATAACCACAATGGTTATTATAAGATAATTGTTAATATAAGATCACTGTTAAATGCAGTTTTTTTTATTTATTCCTATTGTGATAGTTGAGGCTGTAACAGCCTATTGTCATGGTTTTTACCGGTTGCCGCCCCTTCTCCGCTTTAAGTTCTCTCTCACTCCGGGACGGCGGCCGGTCCAGGTTATCTCCACTAATCAGCTTTCAGTTGGCACACCTGTTCAGGTGATTTCGTCAGCTATATTAACGCTGCGCCTTCCTCTTCCGGTGCTTGGTTGTTTTCGGTCATTCTGACACTAAGCCGGTAAGATATAGGTAGGCACTCTAAGGAGACCTTTTTGACTTGCCTTCTTGTGCTCTCTTTTGCATTTTATGTCCCTCGCTCCAGTTACCTTCCTAGTCTCTCGGAGACAGCTTTCTTTTCCGTTTCCCCCGACCTCTCTTTATTTCTTTGTGTTCTCTCTAATCGAGAGTGAGAGGTATTTTCCTTTTATTTTTATTTCTCTAGCCTACGAGCCTTGTTCGCCCGATTATTTTCGGGTCGTTATTATTTAGGGCTGCCCCCAGATAGTCGACTAAACCATTAACCGGTCAAATTTTTAATTAGTCGAATTGTCGCAGTGTGAAAAAACGCGAGAGTGGAACTATTCATTCCGGACGTCCGCCTTGTAACAAACAATTGGTGTCTATTAATTAAAGAATAGATCAGTTCTATAGAATGTTTGAGAGAAAAACAAAAGTATGCAAGCATTTTGAGTGTCTAAAGGATGACCCTAAAAAAGTTAAATGCGGAGCTCACTTCTCCTGAGCAACGTCAACAAACTTGTGTTCCTCACGCATAATATGAGAAAACTGCAATCGGAGGAAAAACAGCAGTGAGTAGGCCTATTGTGATGAGGTTCGCTGGTCACAAGTAGGCTAAAACACACTTTTACATTTCTAATATAGATTATAATTAATCTTTCGTTTGGCCTGATGTTGTTGATATTTCTCTTTTAAGTGTTTCAGTTTGCTGTTTTTTTCATTTATTAGTTTGTTTATATAATTTATAGCCCATTTAGCCTACTTGCATTTTAAAAAGAAAATAATATTTTTTTCCCATCTAGTTTTGATAACCGTGAAGTTGTTAAAACATTGTTTCATATCACCGGACAAAAGGCAGCTTTTTTATTTAGATATTCACTATTTTTAAGTTATGTGTTGTTATAAAGAATGGAAATAAAAATAACAATGTTAAATATCTCATTGCTTGTTGTTCCGACACATTAATTTACCACTTTGTCGATCCCGTTAATACAGCACTAGCCTTAAGCAAACCGATGCCGTTAATAGGCAGCGTAGGCCAGCAAATCGCAGCCTGTGCTTTTAGCTAAAGGCTAATTGATATTTTAAATGCTCATAATGACGGTTTTGTATTTCTCTGTAATATAGTAAACTTCCTATAGATCAGATGGAAGTCAAACCATGTTCTGATGCTCAAAAATACGCATTTAAATGATTTACTTAATATCATAAATTTAGTCGACGATTAGTCGACTATGGAATTGAACTGATTAATGACTAATGGTCGACTAAGCAAATCTTTGGTCGGGGGCAGCCCTACTATTATTTCTCCCTTTTTTCAGTCTCCTCGGTATTGCTCTCTGGTTTTGAGTAGGAACTGTTTTTCGTTCTCCGTATTCTTCCCTATTCGCGAATATCTTTAAGCTCTATTGGTGTTCACTGTTGGACACTTTAAGAATCCCTTTTGTGGCATCTGGTCCTCCGAACCATTCGCCTCCCCTTTACAGAACAACCAAGCCATTATGGAGGTACCAGCGACACACGTAGCCGCTGACCAGATCGGGGCTACCCCGCAAACTGTACTGAGCACTCATGAGGAGGGGCTTCGGGCCCTCCAGACTCAGCAGCAGCTTCGGGTACCTGAGGGCTGGTTCCGCGAGTTGGCGGAGAGTGTTCGCCAACTTACCCTTGCTACCGGAACACCCAATGCACAAGCATCCGCCTCTGAGGGTACCCCTCCCTTTCCACCCATCCAATACACACCGAAAGAGCCCAAACTCCAAATGCCTCTCCGGTATGACGGGCAGTCAGGGAAGTGCAGGGCTTTTTTAAAACAATGCCTTACCGGTACCACTCTCGACTGGGCTAGTCTCCTGATTCGGACTAATAGCCCTATTATGAAAGATGCGGAGAGACTGATGGATGAGATGGAGTTAGTCTTTGATCATGACGTCTCTGGGCAAGAGGCCGCCATGCGACTAATCCATCTCCACCAGGGCAACGATACCGTAGCAGGTTTTTCCATCGGGTTCCGAACACTGGCCGGAGAGACATGGTAGTCTGAGGGTCCATTCATTTTGCTGTTTATTAACGCGTTATTGGACCCTATTAAAGATGCCCTGGCAGTGCTCGAACCGCCTGCTACATTTGATGCCCTGGTGTCCACGGCTGTCCGCATCAATAACCGTATCAGGGAATGAGAGTGAGAGAAAGAGAGAGGTAACAGGGGAGATCGGGCTACCCGCTATTTCTCTTCTCCTTCGGCAGCATCTTCAGCTGTCTCTTCCTCCCATGCCCCCATCAATAAGGAGGAGCCTATGCCGGTCGACGACACTTCTCTGCATGAGCTCAGGCAGTCTAGGTCCCAGGTAGAGTGATGCTGCTACTGCAGGCGCAAGGGGAATTTAAAAGACCAATGTCCTAAGCTGCAGGGTAATGGGGGGTCTCGCTAGGGGGACCGGGATCCTTAGCGAAACATAATGATCCTGTGCCTCGGACACTACTGTATGAATCTGGAATCAGCGCTCGACTAATGTTGACACTTTTATCGATTCCGGAGCAGTTGAGTGCTTTATAGCTCCCAAGTGGGCTAAGATTCCTATCCACCGCCTCATTCGGTCCTGCCTAGTCACGTCTCTCGACGGCCACCCATTAGGTACTGGCACTATAAAAGAGATCTCTGGCTCTTTAACTATGCGCGTCTCACAAGAGGGTCATTCGGAGCTGATTCAGTTCCTTTTAGTCGATTCTCCAGCCTACCCCCAAGTTTTAGGACATTCCTGGCTGGTTCGACACAGCCCGTTTTTTGATTGGGGCAATAATGAGGCTGTTATTCTTCAATGGGGGTCTCAGTGTGGTTCACACTGTCAGCTAACTGTGCCTCTCGTGTCAAGGGAGCGTGGTTACGGTTCTGAGTCCAGTTCTCTCAGTGATCTGGAGGAGTTTAGTTCCTTATCTGATCAGAAGGATCCTACACCTCTCTCTGAAGCAGGTGAGGAGAGTTTGGCTTGGGATTCCCTGGCCGACGGGTACTCCCCCTGGGAGGAGGCATCTCTTGAGGAGCTCTCTGACTCAGAGATTACGTGGTCTCCCGTTCCTGATTCGCCTGCTGAGGCAGAGAGTATTGAATTGGCAGAGTGCTTGATTTTCCATTGCCAGCCAATGTACCTGTGGAGTACACCACACTGGCTGAAGTATTCAGCAAGCAACAAGCCACTACCTTACCCCTGCACCGAACTTATGATTGCGCGATAGATCTTTACTCGGGTACTGTTCCTCCTAGAGGGCACCTATACTCCTTATCGGCTCCTGAGAGCTCTGCGATGAAGGAGTATATTGAGGAAGCCTTAGCTAATGGTTTTATTAGACCCTCCACTTCACCTGCTGGCGCTGGTTTTTTTTTGTTAAAAAAATTATGGAGGGTTGAGGCCGTGCATAGACTATCGTGGCCTTAATGAAATCACTACTAAGAACCGGTACCCACTGCTCCTTATAAATTCCGCGTTTGAGCACCTTCAAGGGGCAGCTATTTTCAAATAGCTTTTTTTTTTTTTAACTCGACCTCCGCAACGCTTATAACTTGGTGCGTGTGTGTGAGGGTGACGAATAGAAGACTGTGTTTAATACTCACAGCGGCCACTACGAGTACCAGGTTATGCCGTTCGGGCTCACTAGCGCCCCCTCTGTCTTCCATAGTGAATGATGTACTTCGGGAGATGCTGGAGAAATTTGTGTCTGTTTACCTGGACGACATTTTAATTTTCTCTTCTAACCTGTCGACTCACATTTGCCATGTCAGGCAGGTTTTGACAGCTCTCTTAAAGGCACGGTTATTTGTTAAGGTGGAGAAGTGTTCATTTCATTCTAACACTGTTTCCTTTCTTGGGTTCATTATATTGGAAAGAATGGTTCGCATGGATCCTGAAAAGGTTTCAGCCTTATTAAACTGGCCCACTCCATCGTTGGTAAAACAGGTGCAATGTTTTCTGGGCTTTGCATATTTTTAACGTCGGTTTATCCGCAATTTTAGTGCAGTAGCCGCACCTATCACCGCCCTAACCAAGAAAACTCCAGTTTCACGTTTTCAACGGAACCCTAAAGCCAAAGCTTCCTTTAATGTACTTAAGAGAAGGTTCAGCTCTGAACCCATTTTAATTACTCCCAATCCCTCCCTCCCATTTGTGGTAGAAGTGGATAGAGGTAGGTGCCATCTTATCCCAACACTCACCTCTAGACCAGAAAATGCATCCGTGTGCTTATTTCTCTCGTGCTTTGACACCGGCAGAGAGAAATTATGATGTAGGGGATCTGGACACTTGGACACTTTAAGAATCCCTTTTGTCGCATCTGGTCCTCCGAACTATTCGCCTCCCCCTTACACCTATATTTTATACAACTCAAAGTTTGCGGTCAGTACTTGCCCATTTTCAATCCATGAATAAATCATTTAAAGGGGAACGACGGGTTATTTCTTAAACTTCTATATTGATTTTATATGTTTAATGTGTCTTGAAGCTTACGGCACTAGAACTGCATCTCCAGGTTCCCTTGTTTCCAGCTTGTTTCCAGACGTGCTGTCTCGCGCTGATCTACGTCAGTGGTGGTCAATTCCAGCTGCAGGTCTATACTGTATACTGGAAGGTTTGAAATTGATCAGATTCACTGATTATATTGTGAGGGTGGAGTATGGTTCGGAGAACCAAAAGCGGTAGAAAAGGGATTCTAAAAGCTCCCGCAGACGGGAACCACAGAAACGGAGAAAAAGAGGAGTGAAAAGAGGAGGAAAATAAAAATAAGCTCCCACTCTCGACTAGAGAAAAATAAAAGGGAGACAGGAGAACTGAAAACAACCCGCAGAAATTGGGCGAGCTCGCAGACATGAGAACAGGTAGATATTAGTTTGCCTAGCTCTCAGTAAGGAAAGCAGGATAAGGCGAATGGAAACGAAAGAAAAATAACTACCCAAATAAACGGGTGAGAAATACTCTAAGGCTTGAGTATAAAATAAAGAAAAGGAAAGGAAAAAAAACCTCTTGCTTTCAATAACTGAATGCAGGGAAAAAGAGAGGTAGCAAAAAGGATGGTCAAGACACAAAAGCAGCAGGGAGCCACGATGCGGAGAAAATAGAGAACAGATATAGAAGGTAAGAACCTAACTAACTAACAAACTAAGGTTTGGGCAAAGTGGTCTCCCATAAGCACACTTCCTATACCGTACCGGCTCTGAATGTCAGCAAAACAATACAGCAGCACCGGAAGAGGAAATCACGGGGCTTAAATACCTGCAAGGTAAATGAGAACAGGTGTGCCCGATGAGTAACAGAGCAAACGAAAAGAAGGAACGGAGTAAAGAAAATCCGATAGACTGCACTATCGCAGAAATAAAGAAAGTCTGCGTAGCCCATGACATATATACAATGTTTTCATAGCTAAATCATACATCGCCGAACTCGGAAGAACCTAAAGATAATGAGGATGGCATCCTTTCAGTCATATCAGACTTTTATCTATCAGCGAATCTGATCAATTTTGAACCTTCCAGTATACGGTATAGACCTGCAGCTGGAATTAACGACCACTCACATAGATCAGTGTGACGCAGCGGATCTAGAAACAAGGGAACCGGGAGGCACAGTTCTATTGCAGTAAGCTTCAAGACTCACATTAAACATATAAAATCAATATAGAAGTTTAATCTTATGTTATCTTCTTTTTGGTAATATTTTAGTAAAAGATAGATATTAATGTTATTGATGATTTAGAATTAAAGGCAATATCTTTATCACCATCCTAGTGAGGTTATTTTTATTTATCAATTTGTTTTTTCAGGTTAACTCAGTGGGTGCTGATGAAAAAATGGGGAGAAACCTTACTGTAGAGCCAGGAATGGCAACTGGCGGCCCATGGGCCGCCCACGGCCCGACCCAATGGTTTATCCAGCCTGCGCTGCCCTGTCCGAATTAAAAATAAATTAATTCATGAATTAAATTGAGATCAATGTGTGTCAGCATTAGCCACACGATTTACGCTGCAAATATGCACAATGCCAGCACAGCAGGTGGAGCTCTTCGCTGAGAGGCATCTATGGCTGCAAATAGAAAATCAGCACCGTATGAATGCCCACTAGCTAAATTTGTTCGTGGCAACATGAGTTAAAGGAAGGTCTATTACGAAAATCAAGTTTTACAGAACAAGTGAGAAAGCGATTATCTCTTCATAGAATCTAATGCTGACAATGCCATAAACCAGTGGTTCTCAACCCTGGTCCTGGGGACCCCCTGTGTATGCTGGTTTTCGTTCCAACCACAATTGCAATACTTGAATTTTAACAAGCTGTTAATGTTTAGAGAGATTATTTACATTCTTAAGCCACATTATGTTAGTAATAGCTATGCATGCCATGAAGAATAAAAGTCCAATATTCACATTGTGCTGTATTGTAAACAATTAAAAGGAGGTAAAAAATGTTTTAACAGATCAAATTAAAGACTGAGGTGAATCAATTGGCTCATAATTGGTGAAATTGTGGACACATGGCCACTAAAACTAACCGTTTGGTAAATATTAAATAATGAAGAATTCAAAGACAAAGCAAATGATAACGAGCCAAACCTGCATTGTGTTAACAAGTTTAAGGAAAAAATTATGAAGGAACTTAAACTTGTGTTCAATTACCTAATTAGGAGCCTATTCACCTGAGTTCTTACCTCTTCTTTGTAATTGTTTGCAATATAACACAATAAGCATAACGAACATGGGATTTTTTTTCTTCAAAGCATGCATAGCTATTGCTAACATAACGTGGCTTAAGAGAGTAAAGAGTTTAAAGTGTTCTCTCTATACAATAAAAACACCTAATTAAGAAAAAATAACAGCTTGTTAAATTTCTGGTATTGCAATTGTGCTTGGAACGAAAACCAGCATACACGGGGGTCCCCAGGACCAGGGTTGAGAACCACTGCCATAAACGACAATGTCTGGTGTTTTTACAGGTTGTTTCTGTAATAAAAGAATACAACTTGAACCGACACTACCACAGCCACCTCAGTGACAAATACATAGGCGAAAGCGCAGTTGTCAGCACAGGCTTAAAAAGTAAAGTTCAGATACAATAGGACTGATTCATAAAATTCACAACTGCTCAAATATCCAGTATCAATGCAGCTTACTGTGTCGCACTTGAGCTAGCAAAAGCAAACAAGTCCATGTCTGAACATAAAGCACCCTCTGTCTCATAGAAGTAGCAATGGACCTCCAAGTTGTAACAGTTACAATAAGTTTCAACAATAGCCTACAACATGTTTAGAATTAAAATAATGAATTAATTTTATAAATAAAAAAATGTTATTGTACTTATATTACTCTTTTCTGAATATACACGTTTTCACATTCTGTGATTTACAGTTTAATATATGCATCAGCAGGATCAAGGAGCACTGTAGGATCATCAATATCACAGAGGGAGACACTGCAGCAGGTAGTGATATTGTGCTGCATGCTCGTTGGGGTTCCACTCGCAGATAGTTTAGGCATGTAAAACGCCTCTTCAATACCCCATTTCGGTGCTCAATGGCACACCTTGTTCTTCCATGGGCATTGTTGTAGTGCATCTGTGAGGGAGTGTTGGCCGTGGAACTGAAACCAGACTTTGGATGAAGTTCCTCAAATCACACCTTGATGATGCTGCTGCTCTGCAGCTGCCTTTTAATGAAGAGGATCCGTGAACTTTTTGTTGTTGTTACCCTATTAGTTTCCTTATTTTTGATTACAATTCCACTATGATTTTTAAAGGGGTAATAAACACTAAATCAAATATTTTGAGTTATAAAGCCTGGTATCTTGCCCCCATTTCATAAATCACATATATCTGAAACTGAAACGTTTTGTTTGAGTCACGCCCCATTTGTGACGATAAAAAAGGTTTAAAAACCTTTTCTATGCAAGCAAGTGAACGCCCCCTCTCTCCTTCTTTTTGATTGATGGGTATTCAAACTACGCAAATTAACACTAGCCCTTTAATTTCAAGCGGGTGTCCGTTTGAACAGTTTTCATGGCGCGTTACCGAATTTATCTATCGCCCTATTAACTCCTCCCTCCTCCCCCCTCCCCCCTGTGTTCTCTCACTCTAGCCCAATTCGCGTCTTTTTAAATTGGGAGACAGAACAAAAGCCGGTGTTTATTACCTCTTTAAGTGTTATGTACTTGGAACTAGGGATGGGGGTTTTGGCTTTTTTTTGTACACGTTTACACTTATAATGTTGGCGTGTATCCGCGGTTAACCGTAACATTACGTCATAGCGCGTAAGCGATGACGTCATAGCCATACAGGCCAACGATACTGGTCGGAAACTCGGGTAGCTGCTAGTAAGTAAGCAAGCAGTTATGAAAGATTAACGTTAGGAGGTAAATATAGGTTAGAATATACTTTACTGTTTCAAAATGTTTTCATAAAATAAACTAGTGTCATGAAATTCAAATAAAACAGGAGAAGTTTTTGTTATTGTCCACCGGCTTGGGACTGAGTATGGCTCAACATACTCCATCAGAGACCTAAAGCCTGGCGCATCCAGTTCGCTTAACGGTCTTGTGTCTTTCACAATCATATCCGCGATCAGCTGGGTGATTTTCGCAGCTCTCTGTGGAGTGCACTTGTAGAAGACGGAGCCTATTCGGGGTTGGATGCTAGCATTACCCACGAGGCATCTTGTTCAAAATCTACGTTCGCGTGTTTTAATCGCAGATGATTGTTCATTGAGCTGGTACTCCCCCCTTTCACACTTAAAACAATGTTACCGAGTTGCCGTCGACTTGTTTTGTAAAATAATTTCCGCCGCTCATTTTGATGCTTTCACTCAAATTCACTGACTCACTCCCGCATTTTTTCCATCAATGTTAGTTATGTTGACGTGATTTACGATCTAGATATATTTAAATGCTTTAGATATATACATAATATTGTACGAGGAACAATTATAGCCTACGCAACATTTAAATAATTAATATGATTAAAAAAATATTTTAAAAATGATTTTAAGATTTCGGTTAATCAGTCCTAAACGGATAGTGATTAATTTTCGTGTACACGGTTAAACGTGTACACGACCCCATCCCTACTTGGAACATACACTGCCCGGCCAAAAAAAAAGTTGCACACTGTAATATTTTGTTGGACTGCCTTTAGCTTTGATTATGGCGCGCATTCGTCGTGGCATTGTTTCGACAACCTTATGCAACGTCACAACATTTATTTCCGTCCAGACTTGCATTCATTTTTGGCCGAGATCTTGTATTGACGACAGGAGAGTCGTACCACTCCGTGAAGTCTTCTCCAGCACATCCCAAAGACTTTCAATGGGGTTACGGTCAGGACTCTGGTGGCCAATTCATGTGTGAAAATGATTCCTCATGCTCCCTGAACCACTCTTTCACAATTTGAGCCCGATGAATCTTGGCATTGTCGTCCTGGAATATGCCCATTGATGGGATAACCTGGTCATTCAGTACATTCAGGTACTCAGCTGACTTCATTTTATTTCTGCATAACGTTGCTGAGCCTAGACCTGACCAATTGAAGCAACCCCAGATCATAACACTGCCTCCAGAGGCTTGTACAGTGGGCACTATGCATGACTGGTGCAACTGCAATTTTTTTTTTGGCTGGGCAGTGTATTATTAATCATTATATCCTTAATAAATAGCTCTAAATTGCTATACTGTCTGTCTTCCTTATGTTGTTCTTCAGGTGGAGATTAAAGCAGATAGTCATTTGGCTGAGTTGTCTGATCCTGGATCACAAAATATGGGATTTCTAAATTTGATCCAATTGGATAGGGATTAAAAGTTTTGAACTACTGGGCCCAGATGTCAACACAATTATGATGGCTTAAATTAAAGAAGACCCTTGTAGCGTTTATTATCATGCTTGAATTTTTTTTATTTTCATAATAAATATGTAAATTATGGGCAGTGAATACACAACCCCCAGTGAAGAACAAAGTTCACAAACCTCCTGTCTGCATGTGTACAAAATATCAATTTATATGTATTCTGCTCATGACCCATGAGGCAATTTGAAACAGTGTACCTTGGTGTCCAAAAATCTATCGAAAATAGATAATTGTGCATCGCAGTAATTCAGGATGATACTCAAAATTTTTCAACAGATGAACTCTTTCGACTCATTGGAAATATATTTGCATCCATTCATATTTGAATTTCCAACTTTTGCAAAAGATTAGGAGAGTGGATATACAGTTAGCACCATAATTGATTGGACAGTGACACATTTTTTTGTTATTTTGGTTCTGCAGTCTAGCACTTTGAGTTTGAAAGGATACAATGACAATGAAGTGCAGACTGACAGCTTTAATTTGAGGGTATTTTCATCCATATGGGATCAACCGTTTAGAAATAATAGAACATTTTGTACATAGTCCCCCACATTTCCTGGCATCAAAAAAATAGTGGACAGTTTAACATAATGTAGAATAAAGTAATCATTTTTAATATTTGGTCGCATATCCTTTGCATGCCATGACTTCCTGATGTCTGTGACCCAACAATATCAAAAAACTCTTGATATCTTATTTTCTGGTACTCCTACAAGTGATACTATAACTTCTCTGCATTTGAATGGACCTCTATGGGAATTGGGGGGTGGGACTAGATTTAGCTGTAAATTACACTGGAACAGTATGGAACACATGGTTGGCTAAATGCAACATTCTAATGCGATTAGGCCTAAATGAACAAAATGGCTGTAAGTCACCAAGGGTCTGAGGTATCAAACGAGCCTCAAACCATCACTCTGCTGCCAGATATGCAGAAGATATGGATGGATAACTTGAAGGGTTTCTTGGCCTGACTTATTTTTTCCATAAAGTTCCATTGGAAAATTTGTCAGGAGAAACAACCCTTAAAGTGATCCATCCATATCTACTGCATATCTGGCAGCAGAGTGATGGATTGAGACTCTATTGAGCTATTCATTGATATTTGTTATTCTGTTAATGAACTGCTTGATTGATATTTCAGAACTGGAAACCGGTTGGGAGTTAGCTATATCCGTATAAAGGTAGTCTAAGGTTACAGGAGGCCTATTTTACAACCGATTGGCGCTTTCTGTCTGGTCACATAAGGTTTGCTAACAAGGGGAAAAAAGAACCAAACTAAATGGCTCGTTTACCGAATGACGCATCAATTCAAAACCCCTCGGAGATAGGATCGGAAAAGTTAGGATAGAAAAACCTGAACTGGTTTTAGCCGTGAGTGTGTACAGGACCGGTTACCAAAACCTACCTGTAGAATTATTTTATTGGGTCATACATACAGAATGGTACTCCCAAGTTTCGTGAGAATGTCGAACATCTTTACAGTTAACTTAACAGTTAACATTTGTGTTTATTTTATTATTATTATCATATGTTATCTCTATATTATGGCTACCACTTGTGGAGGAGACACGTTGCATCTCCGTAAACACTTGGAAAACGGCAAATGATCCATGTTGTTTATTTATTTTTATTTATTTATTGTTTTCCAACTGTAACGTTAAATGTCGATAGTTACCAAGGAATGCAGAAGACAAAATCGACTATCAAGGAAACGTGCTGGGTGGAGCGCATTCTAGGTTTCGAAAACCACAGAACAGAATGCATTCAAGTAATGTGTAGTCTACGAACAGGTCAAGGTAACGTTAGCGAAAACCTCTCAACTAAAACATTTCCGAAATGTTTCGAAACTGAAACCCTAGTGTGTATAAGACCATTAGCTTATGTTAGCTTGATGACTGGTAACATAGATTCTATACCAACAAGGTTTTTCCTCTCCTCTCATCCAAAGGTTAGCTGAGCAGGGGCTGTTTCATGAAGCAGAATTACCGAGTTAGGTTGATAACCTGCACTGAGTAAAAACCCAGAGCAGCTCTTTTTCTTCAGTCCATGTTCCAGATTTGGGAGGGTTCCGGGATTTACTCAATGGGTCATTCCGTGTCAAATCAACCAGTTTTCTGAAAAGTTCCTGTATGACCCTCTCAGATTTTGATGAAACTCCATCATAATAATCTATTGTATGAAAAATGAACACACACAAAAAATTAGCCTCATACGACATGTCGTTTCCGAGATATGGCCTCCTGAAATTTGCTGAAAACCATCTTTCGCGCTCGCGAGACTTTTGGAAGCTTATAACTTGGGATTGGTAACAGCTATAGAGCTGAAACTCGGTATCCTAACTTACTTTCTTCCAAATTGCAAGAATATGACAGATATATATGTCAGATTACGTGTACCCCCTTCCCTTTTGAAATTATATGCACCCAAAGTAGCCACTTTGTTCAGTTGCACATGAAGGTTGTTTTGTGGCAAGCATCATTTAACCCCAAACCAATACTGCAGTCTGACATGGAAGATATCCCTGCCATTTTGAGGAGTTTATGAATACTGCTTCCAAAATACGTGTTATTGCATTTTAGGCTTAGGAAACAAAACTATGCATGGTACAGTAACAGCAGCACACGCATGTTTCGCAGTTAGTAAATAAATATAGTTGGGATGTATTCTGTAATCGACGAGGCTCACTGATGGGATCTCAATTCTTGAATGATAGAGCTAGAATGAAATTGACCAAATATTGTTGCCTGGTAATGGGAAATCCCATCATTGCGTAATGGGTTATCCCTGTATTTACCTGACATGGGAAAATCCCACATCTAACCTTAGCTCTAGGCCCTAGGGGGCATCTTAACTTTATTTTACCTATCTCCTGTGATAAATGTGCATGTTGTGATCAGACCTTACGCACGTAGATCGGCCGATTTCAAGTTTTGTATCCCCGGAATTGTGCAAAATTTGTATTTTTCAAAATGTGGTCTAACCATGAAGGAGTTGAGTACCAAAGCTGAAATTCGGTTGATGAGTAGATCTAATATATCTGTCTAATATATCAAATTTCAGGAGGCCATATTTCGGAATATGTCGTATGAGGCAAATTTTTTGTGTGTGTTCATTTTTCATACAATGGATTATTTTTATTTTTTAGGCCCACCACCACCCCCCCTCTTCGGAGGACAACTTTCTTTTTTAATTACAATTGTTATAACTTGAAAGCAACAAAATAATGTCACCTCTCTGAGGGAGGGAAATAACAGAGAGACAAAACAATAAAGACCTAATAGGGACTGACAAGGGAAAAAATGGGTACATAACAAGGATAAGACAGACAAGACAGGAACACAATAACACAAAACAAAGAAGAGACGGACAAACAAACTTGGGTTGTCAGCATTTGTGATAATTAATGGGGAAGTTAATGGGTTGCTGTAGGGGCTATGAGATCATATTGTGAGACTATGAGAGGAGTGTGGGATAGAAAAATGTGTGTATGTGTAAAAGGTTATGTTTATATGTGTGTGTGTGTATGTGTATGTGTGTATGCGTGTGTGCTTTATAAGCCTTCCGTTTCCTTCATTCGGGGCTTCGATATTGATTGTTTGTTGTTTGTGCTGTGGTGTGCTGTTTGGCATTATTTGTGCTATTTTGTGTGCGGTTTATTTAGCCCTTTTAAAGTTTTAGCCAGTATGTTTGTTCTAGTGTTTTAAGGAGATTGTTTTGCTCCATTGTGCTCTGTTGTGCTTTATTGGAGTTTTGCGGGACTTGCCTTTGTGCTTTGAGCTGTCAGGTTTAATTCCTGTTTTGTGTGCTCATTTCAGTCTCCGCTTTCTGGTCTGTCCTTTGTAGTTTGCCTAGATCATTTGCCATTTGCTGTCTCTTTCTCCTCTCTCTGTCTGCTGTCTTCTCTGAAGGCAAGAGGAGTTTGTTTATTGAGAGACAGGGCGTTTTTTCGTACTGACTTTAGGGCTCTATTTATTCTTAGAGGCAGGGCTTGTATTTTCTATTGAGCTTGCGCTGGTCAGATAGCCGATAATTCCGGTGCAGCTGTCCTCTCGTCCCTGTGTGCCTTTATCCGTATATGGAGTTTGACGATTTTGTTTGGAACTTTAGTTCTGTTTCATCTGTCGATGCATGTCTTGTACCTTTATCCGTATATGGAGTTTGACGATTTTGTTCGGAACTGTAGTTGTTTCGTCTGTCAGTGCATGTCTTGTGCCTTTATCCGTATATGGAGTTTGACGATTTTGTTCGGAACTGTAGTTCTGTTTCGTCTGTCGGTGCATGTCTTGTGTCTTTATCCGTATATGGAGTTTGACGATTTTGTTCGGAACTGTAGTTCTGTTTCGTCTGTCGGTGCATGTCTTCCTGTGGGGAGGATTGGGCGATGTTGTGGACATGCTTGTGTGTGACTGCGAGCCTCCATATAAGCCTTGGAACATTTATTATCGGTTCCTTCACCTCGTTACATTTTCCCTTGCTGAGAGGCTAGGGCGTTTATTTTATATTTAAGCTAGTCATTCTGCTAGTAAAGTTATGGGACTGCGGTGCTCCGTCGGCTCTCCTGTAAAATGTTTCTCCCTCCTGGGAGATCAGGAATTTACCCCTTTATGTTATGCATGTGACTGCGAGTGCGAGCTTATGAAACTAGCCACGGAACGTTATCTCTGTTCCTTCGCCTTCTCGTTACATTCCTCTTTACCAAGAGGCAGGGTGTTTATTCTCTATACTCGTGTTAGTCAGTTAGCCGATAATTCCGGTGCAGCTGTCCTTTCGTCCCTGTGTGCCTTTTATCCTTATATGGAGTTTGACGATTTTGTTCGGAACTGTAGTTCTGTTTCGTCTGTCGGTGCATGTCTTCTTGTGGGGAAGATTGGGCGATGTTGTGGACATGTTTGCGTTTGACTGCGAGTCTGAGAGTAGCCTTGGAACGTTAGATCTCCGTTCCTTTCGCCTCCTGGCATTGAATAGGGATCATTGAGAAAAGATAAGTGATTTTAGGTAGTATTGTCATTTTTATTGTTGCTATTCTGCCTATAAGTGATAGTGGTATGTTAGTCCATCTGCGCAAGTTGTCTTCTATTGTTTTGAGTAGTGGATTGAAGTTTAGATGAACTAACTCTGACAGCTTCGGGGAAATATTAATACCCAGATATCTAATGTTGCCAGTGGAAAAGTGAGTAGATGGGGTTTGGACTGCCGAATCCCAGCCATCTTTGCAAAATGGAAAAATTGTGGATTTAGACCAATTTATGGTGTAGTTTGAAATTTTTGAGAATGTGTTTATCAATTTGATGGCTTCTTGCAGGGAGATCAGGGGATTTTGTAGGTACAGTAGAACGTCATCAGCATATAAGCTGATTTTATGGTATGTGTTGAGGGTTTGGATTCCTCTGATATGGTTGTTTTGGTGGATTGCAGCGGCTAAGGGTTCGATGAAGATGGCAAATAGGGATGGAGAAAGTGGGCACCCTTGCCTGGTCCCCCTGTGCAGTGTGAAACTTTGTGATGTTTTTTTGTTCCAAGTTATTTTCCAGTTCCATTTCTTTTTTTTTCTTGTATGATGAATATGATATTATTTTTCCTCTTAATACTGCTTTTGCTGTTTCCCATAGAAGTGTTGGAGAGGTTTCGGGAGAGTCATTTATTTCCATGAAGACTGCCCACTCTCTCTTCAGGAAACTGTCAAATTATGTGTCTTTAAGTAGGGATGTATTGAAGCGCCATCTACTGGTTCCTTTCTGGAATTGGTTATTGTTTAGTTCTAAAGAGATAGGGGCATGATCACTAATCACATTGGGGTGGATTTTTGTATTGGTAATGTTTGGTATAATTGAGTTGCTAGTGAGAAAGTAATCGATACGAATGAGTGATGAAGTGGTGATAAGTATGTATATTCTTTTGCTGTTAAGTGATGTAAGCGCCAACTATCACCAAGGCCAAATTCATTCATGTACTGTTTTAGTGTTTCAGTGGAATGCCAATTTCTTAAGGTACCTGCAGTGCTTGATCTGTCTAGTATTGGATTGTTAACTGTGTTGAGGTCACCCCCAATTATGATTGTTGAGTTAGTGAAATTGCTGAGATTGGTGAAGAATGTGTGAAAAAAGGAAGGGTCATCACTGTTCGGGCTGTAGATGTTTTCAATGGTGATGTTGAAGTTATTGATGGAAGCGTTAATGATAATGAATCTTCCCTCCGGATCTGTGATAATGGTGTTATGGGTCAACGGTATTTTTTTGTTAATCAGGATGGACACGCCTCTTTGTCTTGAGTTGTATGTTGCAGAGAAGATTTGGTTAAAATGTGTTGTTCTTAATTTCTGGTGCTCTGAGTGTGATAGCTGGGTTTCTTGAAGTAAGCATTTATCTGATTCTAGCTTGATTAAATGATTTAACACTTTATTCTTTTTTGCCTGGGTTCCAATGCCACAAATGTTCCAGCTCACAAATTTAATTGGAAACATGGTTGAAGGATATAATAATGTGCATATGTTTATCTTCCTCTCTATTCTCTATTTGATTTGTCGGAGAGCCAAGTGGTCACGTTCCTGTCACGGTATAACTTTCCGTCCACATATAGTCTGTCAACCGTGATGATTGCACACTTTCCTTGTTCCATAAGTTGTATAGTGTTTATAGTGTTTGAATTTGGCCACGATGGGGCGCGGACGAGTATTATTGGGGGTGTATGTTCCGAGACGGTGAACGGTAATCTGCTTGATTACATCCAGAGAAAGTTTTAATTTCGTTTGCATGAAGCTTCTTATTTCTTTTTCTGGGTCGTCCTGTTGTTTGTTTTCCGGTATGCCTGAGATAATCAAGTTATCGCGCATGCTCCAAGATTGTAAGTCCAATATTGTTTCTTTAATTTCTTAGTTAATGTCCGTTAGCTGTGTTTGGAGTGATTTAACGGAGTTTTGAAGTATTTGATTTGTTTTTGTAAGCGATGTTATTTGCTCTTGGCTGAATTCGAGGCTTACTTTAAGACTTTGGAAGTCTTTGTGCAGTAGCTCAATGATTGAGAATCTTGCATCCAGTTCGGCTAATTTTGTGTTTATGGCGAGGAGTAGACTTACTTGATCTGTTTGAGAGTCGTTCGTCTCGGTCCTCAAGTTGCTCCAGTGCCGCGTTGTTTGTGTTCTAATTAGCCTTTCACAGAAGATCAATTTTTCTTTCTCTTCCTTTCGGTTTTAAACTTAAAATAACCTTCATGGGAACGTGTGGCAGTCGAGCCTTGTGTTTCTCACAAACAAGGCACCTTTCTCCCAAACAAAACACACTTAATATTTCAGAAAGTATGTTGCCGCCAATGGATTATTATGATGGAGTTTCATCAAAGGGTCATGCAGGGACCACTGGTTGATTTGACACAGAATGACCCCAATGCAGTTATTCAGCCAACTCCATAAACTTTGTGAAACAGAGGAGCTGTCATTCACTAGCTACTGTTAGCTCGCGATTCAAAACAAACGCCGTCTTACTCATGAATGATAACGTTAGCTAAGTAGGTGCTAAGTAAAAGCGCACAACGAGGTCTGTGGATGCATCACACGTGAACATTACTGGTAGCTGATTAGCTTGCCGATAGCTAGCTAGCAATGTTATCGTAGTTTATATTCATCGGCAGTTTGCAAATATTTATTAAGTCCACAATTAAAGGCCAACTTTTAGGTTAACATTGAATGAAAATGTGGAAATATTATGTAGCAATGGGATTAAAATAGTTTTAGTTTTTTTAAATACACTTAGAATTACATCTATGCTTATTTTTGTAATAAAATTGGCTACGCGCACCTCAAATCTGGCAAATCGAACTGACGCATCACATAGGGCAGTGAGAACAGAGTGGGGCTGTGTCCGAATGTGTCCCCGGTTCCCTGTCCACTGTCCCCTCTCGACTATAGGGGTCGTATTCGGACACAGTCCAGGAGTTACAGTGTATGGTAAAGTAAGCAACATTCGCAGCAAAATGGATCGTAATGTCGGCATCGTTGAGACAGAAGAGCTGGAAAATCCCCTTTCCAATGCTTGCATAATAAAGTCGGGCGACATCGGCTGTGTTGATCGCCTGTCTATGTCTATGATCGCCTGTTTAGATCACTTTTTAATCGTGATTTAGGGTTGAGTTAGAAGACATCATTTCACACATAACAATACGTTTATTTATTGTTTCGGTCAAGATCAGCTGGTAGCTAGCGAGCTAATTACACTTTGAATTAATCGGTAGCCTATACTGAGCTGCAATTGTGACCAGTATAGCCTATGAAATGTGCAGAAAGCGCAGAATACACAGTTCATGATCATGTAACTATTGTTAAAATAGCTCAATACTATTACTGCACACAGTACATACACTACCACTAAAAATGTGGTGGACCACGGTAGACATCAACATCGGCTGCCTTTGTCATTGTAGTGCAGGTGTGCCAATAGGAGCCTGGAGAAAAAGTAAACTATGCAATTCACCAATATTGATTGCTTACATGGCAATAAGTAAGCAATCAATGGGCGGGTTAAGTAACTCACGGTGAGAATGCTCAGTGTGAGTACTGAGCGGATTTTGAATCACTTAATGTTCTGCTCTACGTGAGCGCTGAGCAGCAGTCAACAACCGTCGATGTGTATAATCGTCCGTGTACTTGGGTCCATGGCTAACGACGTACTTCCGTATTGCTCCTTTCTGATCCACATCCAAAAGTGCTCAGCTACGTTCTGAGCGGCTCAGAGTGAGCGAAACTGAGCAAGCCGTTAAGTGCGTTCTTCACTCTGAGCGAAGCTGAGCCGCTCAGTTACTTAATGCGCCCAGTATTGCACTGTATTGCAATCAAGTAAGCTCTCCTGCTCCTAGGATGCGTGTGAAACCATGGGCTGACAAACCATTCTTTTGAACCTCATAGCTCCGTTTGTGGTCTTAGACTGCCACCCTGTGGCTAAAAGGTGCATTTTGCCCACTGACATGAAGGCAATAATATTGTATATTTCTGTATTGAAATAATTCCCAAACAGTTACTATGACATTACATGAAAATAACAGTCAAAAACCCAAAAAACGTTCTAAGTCTCACCATAGCTAGCCAGCTAACTAGTTGAAAATACTTTGACTTCTGGCTAACTTTGCAGTGCTTCCCTAACTTAACTCATCTTTGGTGTAGGCTACACCTCCACAGCACAGCTACAAAATAAAGTCAGTAATTAAAGTTGTCACTAACGGGATTTATTTAGCAGAGGCTTGTTTGGAGATGCACTGTCATGACAGATGAACGACCACAGAAATTTGCCACATCGACAAGGCAACCAAAAAGGTAATTTTTATTTCTAGGCACTAGCTAATGATAAAGTAACAAGTTTTCTCTCCCCTTCCCTGGTCCACGATCACCATTTAAAGGAGCTATATGTAACAACTTTACTATACTAAATCATACAATGCCCATGATATGTCATCAGAGATTAAGGAAACATGCTAAGTCTAAATACTGCCTTCTCCGACAACAATGCTACAGCCAGTATGTTCTCCTTTGAAATTTCCATTCCGGGTCGGAACGTCTGTATTTGTTTTGGCCTGTGTGATTCACTATTCTCTCAGTTCACTCCGCCCACTGCCAAATACGAACAACCAGATGTAGTCCGGCACTCCAACAGCCGATTTACGAATGGCTAAGCTAAGTTCAACATCGTTTTCATTTAGCTAGCTAGCTAAAGATTTAAATATATATATGTGTATAGTTATGTGGAAGTAAGCCGTAGGCCCAAGAAAGCCTCATATGCAAATATATAAATAATTAAATAATACAGTCAAGATCTAGTGGAAAAGTACTGAGATGGGGGGTTGTGAGAGGGTGCAGGATAGTTCTCTGTCAGCAAGGACGAGGGCATCTAGCACACCAGTCAAAACAGGAATGTTTTCCTCCTGTGTTCCATAACAAAGCAGGAGTTGAACTTATAGATCGTGCTGACCTAACAGGTGGGAGGAGAGTTCACAAACAATTTTATTTGATAGATCAAGAGTGCCCTCAAGCGCATAGGGTAAGAACAGGTCATATAACATATTAATGTTGTGCCTAATTTGTTATTGGATAAAATAAGATATTATGAAAAGGTGTTACCACATATCATTGGTGTATTAGCAACGTAAAGGAGGAGTTATGATATTGTAAAAACTAATGTTTGTTATTGTTCGGGGAATTCTGAATCCTCTGCGTAGGTTTGTGGTTTTCCCATGTTGAATCAACATTTGACAATTTAATAAAAGATTATACTTCTGCTATTTCCTTCATCTTTATCTTGAGTATTCTTCCACTCGAAAAACCCATCTCAAATTGAATTTAACGAGGAGGGAGTCAAAGGACTTACTTCCACAGTTACTAGCTAAACATACCACTAACGTTAGCTTATATCTGTGTGACCGTAAACATAGCCAGCCATGCATCTAACTAACATTGACAGAGTTATAAAAAATCCACATGAGCTGGTTTATAATTTGCAAACAATAAATAAATTGCAAACGTACATACATTAGCTGATCAACTTACAGTGTAGGACTCGTCGTCGCTTGTCATTGTCAAAAGTCTCAAAATATAATGTTGCGCTCGGCTCGTCTTGCACTCGTGTTTGTTCAGTGTCCTCAACCTGGCAACCCGCGTGAGCTTCGAGTCTGGGGAGGAGGGAGCGGGCGGAGACAACTCTCCAATATTGTGAATTTTACACGCTCGGTGTCAATGTTACATATAGCTCCTTTAAATTAACGTTACGTTACACCCTCAACAAAGTGTAATTGCTGCCCCCTGCTGCCTACTAAAATGTATACAACACGTCATGCCGCCACGTATTACCTCCAAACGTATGGGGAAATATTGCTTGATGCTAACAGTAGGTATGATGCCAGATTGATCGGTCGGTTTAGCTAACTAGCTACCTAGCCTCACACAAAGAAACATTATTTCATTAATTGATAGTTAGCTAGTAGCAATCACTTAACATAAATATTTCACATTTCAGTCTCTAGTTGAATCTGTGCTGGCTCTATGACAAGTGTTTCCACCAGGGCCAGTGGCAGAGGCTGCTAATGTCGATGGTACTGAAGGAGAGTGAATGGATAGGACAGCACCGGGTAGGCCTATCAGTCTCACGCAGTCCTGTTTTAAAAATCCCATCCTGAACTCCATCATATCTCCGGGAACATAATCCTCCTCCATAAAATGTGCACCCCCAAGCACACAACCGCGTTTTTGGACACAGATGCCTAGTCCTAAATCACCATCCTAAATCGCTGTGAAACAACAAAAATGGAAACAAACTAAATGACTAAGCGACTGACCTCACTAAGTAACTACTAATTACTAACCAAGTAGGCTACTGCATTGTGTGGCTCATTACAAACTATGGATCACGGGGGTGGAGGACAAGAGAGGAGTAACGTTAAGCTGATGGTACACGGGCAACATTTTCAGGCAATATTGACAGGCAATGATTGCTGCCAATTTTCCTATTGATAAATCAATATCTGAACAAGTTTGATCGAGGCAAGCAATATTTTGCTACCATCCAATCACAGATGAGAGTTTGGGTCACACGACACCTGAGTCTTCCAAAAATAAATTTCAACAATGGCTGCCAAGTGGTGCTAGGAAACCGAAGGGATGCTGATCTCTTATAACTTTATTTATTTATGTATTACTCAGGTAAGTTATATTGATGTATTAGTCTAATGTTGAAATAAAGACCAACTTTTCATAAGTTATGTTATTCTTGACTTTTGATTGTAAATAATTGGCATTATTACTCAGTCACCTCCGTACTGACGAACCGAGTGACTTTTAACTAGCTAGCTAGCTAGCTAACTTTATTCAGCAGACCTAATCAGACCACCTGCTTTACTGGTGAATATATCCATGAATGCTTCCGTAAAATTTAGAGATACGGTCGATTGAATTACATTGGCGGAAAGCTGTGGTTCTTGCCAATCCGGGCACATTTATATCTTTGTGGTGAGATGACGGTAAAGGTTTGAAACTGATGTTAAAAACAGGATCCGCAAACATTCTTTTTTCAGTTATTTTTCAGTTATTGCCCCATTGCCCATTGCTACAGTGGCCCATACCCATTGCCCATTTCTGGCAATATTGTACAATATTACTGGCTATATTGCCTGAAAATATTGCCAGTGTACCATCAGCTTTACAGTTTTACTCGGGGCATTCTAGTTGTGCATGGTCAGGCAAAGACTATATACCTCTTGTGACGTCACTGGGCGATATGTAAAAAAGGAACATTTTTAGGGGGCGTGGCTTATAATGCCAATTTTTCTCTATATTTCTGCCCTTGTGGCCTCTAAAAAAAAATCTATTTTCAAATCACCCTCTCCATGAGCCCAAAATTGTAAATATGTTAAGAAATTTAACCTGCATGTTGCCCTTTAAAGAATGACTAACATTACTGTTGTGTTAATACACTATATTATTGACAATATTCAATTATCTAGCAAGAGAAACTTGTTCCTTCCTTTTATTCAGTGAGTCTTCCTCTCTAGCGACAGCGCTGCTCTCTGACTGAGTGAAGATCCCATGTCACATAATATGTTGAGGGGAATGACCGAATAGATAATCAATTCCTTTGTGAGTCTGTGATAGTTCTGACAATCGCTCCCAACTGTCCAATGACTTATCTGGTACTACTTTGAAAAGCTTAGAATGTGTTATTTTTGGATAATAACACTGCCAATCAATTACAATTATATTCAAGTATTACTCCTGTCAATTTCAATTGCTTAATGTTATGTAGACGTATTTTTGAGATTTCGCCAGTGTTGACACTTACAAGGTACGCCACATAGACAGAAAAGGCAGAACAACAGAATCTTAGAAAGGACATGACTGGCTTTGACAATGTAGGTACAGTTATGACTTTATTCCATACTTTATGAGAGATTTTCATAGCGTAAGGAAATTATGTGATGACAACAGAAATTTACACGAATTAGTGAGCAGGCAAAATAAGTTTCATTGGCCTACATTCTGGACCATATCAGTTTTTTATTGTTGCTGTGATCGTATACGATGTTTTGGTGGTGAAGGATACTATAACCAACTATAACCAATAATAAGAACTATAACCAACTCCTAAATATATTTAAATGTCCGGTATCTTCAACCCGATTCGCTCTCATGTAGATCACACTGTGGATTGGTCGATATACTTTTATGAAATACGGAAGAACAGTCGGATGTAGAAACTTCATATTTTGCCCGATAATAGCCCAACTAGCACTGATGAAGATGATATGTTTCCCATAATACCACGCTTTCTGGCATGGTACAGTAAGATGTTTGTGATGTAGACCCCAGGGTATACGCCACTCGGGGGCATGAGCAAACAGGCTAAATAAGGCCCTTGTACTGCTGGTAGCTTCCACATGAACAACATTTACTATACTTAACCCTCATATTATGTTCAGGTTCAAATTGCCACAAATTGATGTATGATGTCTCTTAAAAACCAATTAACCTCATTTTTTCATCTTGACCCTATATGACTTTTCCTCATTGTTGGCATTAAGTAGTAAACACACAATACACATAATGCTATATTTTCAAAAGTCTTTGTATACAAAGGTGTTGTGTGTGGTAATTTGTGGGGTATTCTTATAAAATGTAAGAAAATATATAACCTTTTTTAGTCTTTATCTCTGTTTTGTTGTGGGTAACTGTGGTGGCACTTTCCCTTATAGGTTTTGAACTTCACAAACTTTCACTTACCTCAGGCTCTAAAATGAGATGTTTCATCACAGATTTTTAATATTTAGGGATAAAAGGCTAGACAGTTGGGAGACACACAAAATGTCAAGGTTTTTCTGTGTCAGTTCAAACTTTTGGGATCAATTTGACACCTAACATAAAATATGTCATGACATAATATGAGGGTTAAGTACATATTTTACATAATATAGCAATATATCTGTTGTAGAAATATTTTAATTGGATAATCAAAAATATTATTTATTCATGAACACATTTGAAATGAACTCACCTATCAGCTGTTAGGTCTTTGTCTTTTTTCTTCTTCTTTCCACTTTTTGATCCTTTCTTTTTCTAAAGAATTAAATGTCATCAGAATATTAATATTTGAACACTCTTTAATTTGATGAGTTAAAACATTTTGAATTGTTTACAATACAGTACAATGTTGGACTTTTATTCTTCATGGCATGCACAGCTATTGCTAACATAATGTGGCTTAAGAGAGTAAATGATCCCCCTAAACATTAAAAAGACCTAATTAAGAAAAATTAACAGCTTGTAAAATTCTGGTATTGCAATTGTGGTTGGAACAAAAACAAGCATACACAGAGGTACTCCAGGACCAGGGTTGAGACCCACTGCCATAGATGACCAACTGCAGGCCAGTAAAATGCCAGATCCATGATTAACATATTCCTGTCATGGTTTCTGGCAGCCGCTGTTGTTTCTGCGTTCGGTTTTTCTTTTGGCATCATTTGAACGCTCTATCTGATTTTTCCGCCTCCGTTTCGCTGTTTGAATCTCGCCCGGCAATTATTTCTTTCACCTGTTTTGGATTTCCTGCCGGTTATAAATAGCCAGGACTTCCGCATTTTCGACGCTTCCATGTTGTCGTTGCTATATTGACAAGGAGGTCGGTAAAGGTATAAGATTTGCTCGCTGCTATTCTGGTTCGCACGAATAGGAAATGCAGCAGGTCCAATTAGAGTTAGAAGAAAGATTTATTTTGGTTTTTCTTTCCTTTCTATCTTCATCCGTTATACTCTTCTACCTGTTGCCTTTTTGTTCAGCTCGTTCTCACTTAGAGCTGTAGGTAATAGGCTCTAGTTTCTCTCCCTTCTCTCGCCCGTTTCTTCAGGGTGTTTCTTTTGTTTGTTTTCTCTGACCTCCTGTATTCGCTCCTCGTTAAGGAGCATGAGGTTATTTTGTTATTTGTTTACTCGTTAAAGAGTATGAGATTATTTTGTTATTGATTACTCGCGATTCTCGAGTTCGCCCTCGTTTGGGGTTGCTTTATTTTTGGCTTACGCCGGGAGGTTTTGTTTCCCACTGTTTATTTTTACCCTTTCCAGTGCAGATCTGTCTGCTTTAGTGGTGTAGGTGTTAGTACCTACACTTTTAGAATCCCTGACGGTCGCGCTTGGTCCTCCGACTCAGCCACTCCACTTACAGAACATGGAAGCCTCTAGGGAGGTACCAGCGACAACGCCAGATCTGAGTACAATCCTCACGGCTCAGGGAGCAGCCATCTTCGCCCATGAGGAGGGCATTAGGGCCCTTCAGGCCTCCGTTCAGACCCTCCACACCCATCAGGCGCAGTTCTCTAGCCAGCTTCGCTATCAGAGTGAATGTCTGCGCGACTTAGCAGACGGTATCCACGCCGTGACCCTCACCACCGCACCTCCTCCAGTCGCACAAGCACCCGTCCCTGTTGCACCCCATGATCCCGCCGCTATTCCCATTCCAACGGATCTCAGGGAGCCTAAATTGCAGCTCCCACTCTGCTATGGAGGGGAGGCCGGGAAGTGTAGAGCGTTCCTGATGCAATGTTTGATTTTTTTTAAAGCACAGCCCTCCAGCTTCTCCACCCAGGAGGCTCGGGTTGCACTCATCCTCTCTCTACTTACAGGCACTGCTCTCACCTGGGTGGACCCCTTAATATGGGCTAATTCCCCTGTTATGTCCACCACAGAGAAGCTTATCGAGGAGATGGCGTCAGTCTTTGATCATGACATCTCCGGTCAGGAGGCGGCCATGCGACTGACCCGTCTCCGTCAGTGTAACGACACAGTGGCGACATTCTCCATTGCGTTTCGAGCTCTGGCAGGGGAGACTGGGTGGGCCGATGGGCCACTTAGCTCCCTTTTCCTTAACGCACTTTCCGATCCCGTTAAGGACGCGCTGTCAGTACTCAAGGCACCCGTCGCTTTTGGTGCTCTGGTTTCCACAGCCATCCGGGTGGATAACCGCATTAGAGAGAGAGAGAGAGAGGGACTCACAGGGGAACGCAGGGTTCGGTCGTCGCGTTACTTACCGCTTTCTGCAGCCACTCCATTTTCCTCGTTTTCAGATGAGCCCATGCAGGTAGATGGGGCGGCAGTATGAGATTTCAGAACCACCAGGCCGAGCGACGCCCGGTGCCAATATTGTAAACGCACAGGGCATTTCAGAGACCAATGTCCTAAGCTAATGGGAAAAGGGCAGTCTCACTAGGGGGATCGGGCCCCTGGTGAGACCTAATAACACCTCTCCTCGTACCCAGTTAGTAATGCAGTTAAGTTGGAGGAGGTCGGTCGAGTCTCTTATTGACATCAAGTGGGCTAGGGAGCAGGGCATTCCCTCACTTCCCCTCCTCTCCCCAGGGCTAGTAACGGCACTCAACGGTCGTCCTTTGGGCATGGGTACCATCCGGCGGGTCACCAGCATTCTAAATCTGGCTGTCTCTTTCCTTGGCCATACAGAGCGGATTCAGTTTTGGTGGACTCACCCACATACCCTCTTGTTCTGGGCCATTCGTGGCTGGCTCAGCACAAGCCTCATATTAACTGGGAGCAGAGGGGATGGTTATTCTCCAGTGGGGTCCCCAGTGTAGACCTCACTGCTCTAAGAGTAGACCGCTCACGTCCGGAGGTCCACTTCGTCCTCCTCCCGATTCCAGTTCAGACAGCGAGCAAGAGGAGGGGAGGTCTCTCCTTGGGCCTCACGATTCTGTGGTGCACTCTCAGGACGCCAGGGAGAGTCTTTCCTGGGACTCATTTCCTGACGGTCTCAGTGGGTGGGGGGAGGAGACTCCCCATTCTGAGATCGACTGGGACAACCCACTTGATTCCCTCTCAGACTGTGAGAGCACTCAGTTGGGCGGGGCTCTCAACTTTCTGTTGCCGGCTAATGTTCCTCAGCAGTATACAGATCTTGCTGAGGTTTTTAGCAAGTAACGTGCCACCTCTCTGCCTCCTCATAGGCCGTATGACTGCGCCATCGACCTTTATCCGGGCACGGTTCCTCCTAGGGGGTCGCTGTACTCCTTGTCGGGTCCTGAGAGTGCCGCGATGAGGCAATACATTGAAGAGTCCCTAGCCAATGGTTTTATTAGACCCTCAACCTCGCCGGCAGGGGCAGGATTCTTCTTTGTAAAGAAAAAAGACGGTAGTCTCAGGCCGTGCATTGATTACAGGGGATTTAATGACATCACGATCAAGAATCGTTATCCCCTTCCCCTGATGAATTCGGCAATTGAACGCCTCCAGGGGGCGTCTATTTTTTCGAAACTCGATCTGCGTAGCGCCTACAATCTCGTTCGCATTCGCGAGGGCGACCAATGGAAAACATCGTTTAACACCCACTCTGGACACTACGAATACCAGGTGATGCCTTTCGGGCTCACTAGCGCCCCCTCAGTTTTTCAGGCGCTATAGGAGGTTTATACACAATTTCAGTGCGGTAGCCGCGCCTATTACCGCGCTCACTAAAAATACCTCTTCCTCCCGGTTTTTATGGAATTCGAGGGCCGAAGCAGCATTTTCTGAGTTAAAAAAGCGTTTCAGTTCCGAGCCCATTCTCATCACGCCCAACCCCTCCCTCCCCTTCGTGGTAGAGGTAGATGCTTCTGAGTTGGGGGCTGGGAGCCATTCTCTCCCAGGTATCTCCGATGGACCACACCTGTGCGTATTTTTCTCGTGCACTAACACCGGCCGAGAGAAATTACGATGTGGGGGACCGGGAGCTCTTGGCGGTCAAATTGGCTCTGGAGGAGTGGCGCCACTGGCTGGAGGGGGCGGTCAGCTTATCCTCTGGCTTCCACCCGGAGACTAATGGGCAGACCGAGCTTACTAACCAGACCCTGGAGAACACTCTTCGGTGTCTGGCCGCCTCCAACCCTATGTCCTGGAGTCGACACCTAGCCTGGGCAGAGTACGCCCATAATACCCTGCGCAACGCCTCCACAGGGCTCTCACCATTCGAAGCTCAGCTGGGGTATCAACCCCCGTTATTCCCCGAACTAGAAAAAGATGTGGAGGTCCCCTCCGCGGGATCTTTCATTCGGAGGTGTCGGTCCGTATGGAGACGGGTGCGCGCGGCTCTCCAGCGCACGTCTTCTACACAGAAGAGGGTGGCGGATAGGCACCGGCGTCTGGCTCTGTCATTCAGGGTCAGTCAACGCGTGTGGCTCTCTACGCAGGATCTCCCCCTCAGGGTGGAGTCTCGTAAACTCGCTCCCCGCTTCATTGGGCCGTTTAAGATAATACGGCGTATTAATCCGGTCACCGTGAGACTACAGCTCCCGCGCTCTATGCGCATCCACCCCACCTTTCACGTCTCTCAGCTTAAACCGGTACTTATTAGTCCTATGGCACCGGCGGACCAACCTCCGCCGGCCCCCCTGATCATAAATGGAGGCCCAGCTTATACCGTCCGGCGCATTCTGGCCGAGAGACGGAGAGGAAGAGGGTTCCAATTTTTGGTGGATTGGGAGGGCTATGGCCCGGAGGAGCGTTGTTGGGTTTCCTCCAAGAACATCTTGGACCCAACACTTATTAGGGACTTCCGCAGAAGCAAGGCTGTGGGATCGCCTGGAGTCGTCCCTTAGTAGGGGGGTCCTGTCATGGTTTCTGGCAGCCGCTGTTGTTTCTGCGTTCGGTTTTTCTTTTGACGTCATTTGAACGCTCTATCAGATTTTTCCGCCTCCGTTTCGCTGTTTGTTTTGGATTTCCTGCCGGTTATAAATAGCCAGGACTTCCGCATTTTCGACGCTTCCATGTTGTCGTTGCTATATTGACAAGGAGGTCGGTAAAGGTATAAGATTCGCTCGCTGCTATTTTGGTTTGCACGAATAGGAAACGCAGCAGGTCCAATTAGAGTTAGAAGAAAGATTTATTTTGGTTTTTCTTTCCTTTCTATCTTCATCCGTTATACTCTTCTACCTGTTGCCTTTTTGTTCAGCTCGTTCTCACTTAGAGCTGTAGATAACAGGCTCTAGTTTCTCTCCCTTCTCTCGCCCGTTTCTTCAGGGTGTTTCTTTTGTTTGTTTTCTCTGACCTCCTGTATTCGCTCCTCGTTAAGGAGCATGAGGTTCTTTTGTTATTTGTTTACTCGTTAAAGAGTATGAGATTCTTTTGTTATTGATTACTCGCGATTCTCGAGTTCGCCCTCGTTTGGGGTTGCTTTATTTTTGGCTTACGCCGGGAGGTTTTGTTTCCCACTGTTTATTTTTACCCTTTCCAGTGCAGATCTGTCTGCTTTAGTGGTGTAGGTGTTAGTACCTAGACTTTTAGAATCCCTGACGGTCGCGCTTGGTCCTCCGACTCAGCCACTCCCCTTACAATTCCACATATGTTGAAAAGAATAAATGGCAAATGGAAGCATATCACTTGTATTTTTCTACACAGCAGCAGCTTGTGAGCTTGAAATAGAGGTGACAGAAATCTTACTTTTAAACTGATCAGTGAATTAAAACAGTTACTTAAATTTTTCTGCCAATTATATGAGTATTCCTTTGGTGGGTAATCCCAAAGCATTCTTATTATTAACTGTATATCACACTACCTACGTGACATGCACAATAAAGTCAGGACTTCAGAAAATCAGTGCTTTTCCATGAGCAATTAACCTGAAGAATCGATGCAGATGATTTACTTCGTCAATATTCCTTGTATTTGCTTATGCAGCATATGGAGACTACATTTAATCATCAGTTCAAATAATCAGCAGATTCAAAAAAATGCAGCACAATTTTGTGACAAATAATTGCTATGAATATAAACCTGGGAATAATTAGCTAAACATAATGGTTGTTATATGCCAGTGCCAGGTTTTCCTGTCTCTCTCTCCACTATTGGAGAAGGGTCCATCTGCAGACTCGCAGACTGGCCTGACGCGTGATCGGTCTGAGTCGTGATCGGCTTGAGCCGTGATTACAGGAAGTGCGCAAGTGCACATGCGCTTACAAGAGGAAGGAAAAAAACAGAAATAGTAGCATGGAGGTAAAGCCACACTGAAATAAATGTAAAAATTTTAAATGTAAGGCTACAGTGAAGGTAACTGACTCAAGTATCATTCTTTCTTACTCACTATTCCTCACATACACTCAAAAACCTTGTATTAAGGGAGTAATGTGTTTGACAGCAAGCTAGAAGTATGCTTGATTGGCTAAAAAGCCACAATGGGGCATTTAGTTTAAAGCTGCAATTAATTAAAAAGGCAATACAACATTAACTGTATGAATTAAGGAAAACAAGGGTGCATTAGATATGTTTAATGATATTAAATCCAGGCTAATGATCTGAATGACAGATTTACAATAGGTCCCTTGATGACATAACTCAAATTCAACATTTGCTTTATCTTAATGGTTCCTTAATTTACAGCCCTAGATCAGGATCATTGTAGGTCTCATCCCATAAAGACTGCCCACCAATAATGTAATGTAATAATCACATTCTCTCAATTTTGTCGATTTTGGCCTTTTTTGTTAAACATCTCCATTCGTCTCAAAATATAGATTCAGTGAAGAAATGCAAATGAGCATAAAATAGTTTAAAATAGTCTTTTTAATGTGAACAAAATTTGATCCAAGGCATTTGAAATAAGCCTATATAGTGTACACATACCTATCAAAACAGTGTAATTATCCTGAATGGTGTGCCAGAAAAGCATGCATGGTATCAAGAGGTGATTTAAAACACTATGGGACAGATCCAAACAAACTGTGATAAACTATCTCACATTTTATGCATAGTTGTATGCTAAGGAAGAACATTTGCTGATGAGGTCACCGGATAGCAGAGTGACTGAAACATTTATCAGTGCACAGCCCACTTCACAACCTGGACAGGCCGCTGATGGCCTCATGACACAGGTTCTCATTCCCTGGGCATGGCCACCTGCATGAGCTGTTTGTTGCCATTTCACATAAAAAAAATTGTATAGATAGGCTTTGCTAATGATCCAGTGTACTCATTCTGGTTTCATTAAGGATCAAGCTATTTTCTCTATTTTAGATAATTTGTTCTTCGTATATTAAAAAAGTCTAATTTGTTCTATTCAGTACTTTGAAAAAATTGTGGAAGAATGAACCCTATCCAGGATTGTTACGGCCAGGGCTGGTGACTGAACACAAAAGGGACGATGGATAACAAGGGTATCCATCGGGACTCCGTCACGATGTTATCCAATGGGGAGAATTATTCTTTGAGGGTATGGTCCGTATACCTGCTCATCAAGCTTATCGCCCAATAAAAACGCTTCATACTAATGTTTTTTAATGTTAATATAGCTAATGGCTTCATGCTTCCCAAGAAGCTACAGTGACCTAATGGTCAGCGTTCCTGTCTCTCACACAGAGGATTGCGGGTTCGAGCCCAGCAGGGCGCATGCTTATTTTCCACAAAAACAATGTGAAACTGCTAAGTACTTTTCATTTATAAGACTATTATATTCACATTAACACATTAACATATTTTTATTGCAAAGGCAAAAGAAGTTTCCAATATGAACTGTTCAATGTTTCACTTGTATTTCACGTACTATATCACACCCTCCCCAAACCGGACGCTCGCTCTTGTCTGGTTTGGGGAGGGTGTTACGCTCTGCTCTTGCGGTCATGACTGACTGACTGTGGAAACGTACCCTTGCCTCGGCCAACATTTCTTAATTCATTAATTTCTTCACTTCAGCTCTGTTCACTTTATCCTTTTCACACATAACACAATGTCACCATAAAATTAACTACTAGGAAAATTAAGAATTTACGATAATAGCCTACATTAAGAATTTATGATAGCCTCCTGATTCATGGTTAGTCACTTTAAAAAAAAAAAAAACAATAGCCGCCGAATGTGGCTCTAGTCTACACTACTCTGCAGATAATGTAGCTTACTGCAAACACTTTTAATTATAATAATAATAATAAGAAGAAGAAGAATAATCTCTGGTATGTACTTTCTTAGTAGTATCTATTGTTTTCTTTCTGGCTAAGATTCCTGGGAAATATGCGTTGTCCAATTAAGCTTGTTAGCCAACGTTACTGTTGCCAGAGAAACGTCAGTCTGCTTCTAGTCAGGAAGCAGATACAAGCTAGGCTACTATGAAGCGAATCAACATGCCTTATAGCCTACATTCATTGCACTACAGAAAACTAAACTAAACCTATCTGTCCGGTACCAAAACATTTCCTGCAGGTAACGTTCTACACTACCGGAAAAAAACCTGCGAAGGAATTTTGCTGTGCTTATGAACTCACTAACTCGCTCGCTAGCTTGTAGCCCACACATGGAAGGTTGGAGTTACGCATCCGGCAATTTGCCACCATCTGACCCACAAACATGTCTAGATACGTTTGTAAAAATGCTATATGTACGCTATTTTCTAGGTAAAAATATTACTCATTTTTATCTGCATTTATTTATTCATCACCCCTTTCTCTATTGTACATGATGTTTCTTGATATAAATGTCTGTTTGTGAATTGTAAAGAATTCTGTTGCAGCAGTTAACATTTTAAAACCTATACATTTTCTAAAGTAAACTTGCCAACAAAGTACAACCATATCCTTTCTGGAGTGTAATTATTGATCAACTGTTAAAACATTAATTGAAATCATATGTTGTTCCATGAGGCACAATCTCTTCACATAGAAAGATTAAGAAACACAGGGCCACGTTGCATTAAATAATTTAGGAAAGTTTGGATAGCATTGCTTTGGAATAGAGCTAGTTTATTTAGTGTGAGCTACGATAGGCAATATTGTTAGTTGTAACTTGGCCACATTTTGATATCAATACTTTTAAAGGCAGGCCTAGTTTTTGCAAATTGGAATTAAGGACTTATAGACAGTGCTATTTAGGCTACGCATGAGGTGACTTGGCTTCTTTTTACGTCGTAGACGTTTTTGATCTGATATAAAAGTACTGCATGAGTCCTGCAGTGGCATTTACTGCAGCACCGAACACACCTCTGGAGGGATGGCTCTCCACCACGTTTTAAAACTGTAATGTGAGGCTGGAAAAAAGAGACCCGAGAAATCGATACTCTACATCAGGTGTATGTGAAAATCAGCAATAATTGTTCATCACTGGTAGAACACTAGCAGTCAGTCTGAAAGTTTGACAATAGAGGGTAGAACAAAGCCCTTTGTTTGACTACCATCTGGTAACACTTTACAATAAGGTTACATGAATTGGCATTAACTAATGTAGTTGTTAATATGAATGAATGATGTACAAATATATTAACAAAGTATTTTCAAACATTAACAAATGGTTTGAAATTACAAACCATTCGTTAATGTATTGAGAAGAGTCTTCCTGCAGACATCAACTGTGAATCCTTGGGCTGCGTCCCAATCCAGTTTTTGCTCCACCCTCGTAAACTTCACTTGCAAACTTCACTTGGGGGAATCCCTTTTGAGACCAGGATGTACCCTCGGTCTCCATTTTAAGTGTGAGTCCAATCCGTTAGAAAGCCAAGTGAAGTTTGTGACATAGCCCCTCCACCCTCAACTTTTCTCAAGGGAACGAGTCTGCAAAAGAGCAGACTCTGCAAGCTCATATTACCCACAATTCACATCGAACGTACTGTTCAGTGGTAATCACGTTAATGTTTATCGCGGAATTATACGTTAAAAGCGCCTACAGAATGGAAAAGACGGTGTACAGGCTAATAAATACAGGTTAATCAAGTAGTAGTTTGCTATTTTGTATTTCATGGTTCAGCAAATTGCTTTATGCAGCAACAGAGTAGGGTACTGTGGGATGTAGACTACAAGGTTCTCCAGCTTAATCTTGCTCTTAAACGGATTATTAGGCTACTCGTGTCTCAATATTTTTCCGTAGTCTATAATTTGCCAGATAGCCAAACAATTTAATTTCTCAATAACCAAGATGAATAGGTAAATAAACTTGTGTAGCATTTTACTAGGCTATATCCACATTTGTGCTGACGCAAAATGCGTTAATTGACTGTCATGCGAAGTGATCAATGAACAGCACATATTTTGGTAAATTCTTTTTTCTAGCTTGAAAACATGCATTGCGCTAAATGCTGGTTCCAGCAATTTAAGAGGTTTTCCTCTTTTATACCATGGCTTGGCTAAATACTCGATTCTGATTGGCTGGAGGGTGGGCATTTATTTCCTTAAACCGCCCGGCAATGAAGTAGCGCCGGCAACATTTTAATCACCGTTCTAAATTAATACGCCGTCTACGTTATCTGCTGCCAGCGCCATTAGAGTCGACACTTTCATGAATGGTATCCATAGCAACACCAACAGCTGATTAATAAAACCGGCAAATAACGCTAAATTCGCCGATTTAAAATGTTTGTCTTCGCCAGATATCTTAGTTAAAACAACTTTAATCTAGCAAAGAAGTTTTGTGGTTAGAGGTGCAGTATTTATTCAGTTTGGAAATATGAACGTAACATAGTAGGGCTTTAACGTTAGCCTACCTAATGTAATGTAACGCTGACGTGAGCAATGCTGGTTGCGAATGCGAACAAGTTACTTCACAAAGCACGTTAATCTGTATATTTAAAAAACATTTTATCCAGCGAAATGTCTTAGATATGACAAGTTACATCTAACAGTAACAAACTCTGTATCTACAGTAGGCTATTTTTTTCAGATGTTCCCATCTCATGATGCAGATCGTGAAATGCAATTTCCTTAGCCTGGGCTGTTTAAAATAGGCTGCGTGACCAAAGCATTTTTAAAAAGAAAGACGGAGAGAGGGAGGTAAATTGAGTTGCGGTTTCATGCAATTTTCTTAAATAATGTAACTAATGACAAAAATAACCAAAATTGGTGCTAATTTTATGGTATAAAGTTGAGAAGGAACTATTTGCTTCCATATAGAATCAATTGTTTTCAGAACTACCAACGAGAGGTTTTTGCATAACTACGGACAAAATAGAACTAGTAACGAGAAATAGAAGCAGCAACGAGATGTTTTCTGTTCAAATAGAACTAGCAACGAGCAGTTTTGCATGACAACGGCAAACTACATGCCAAAATGGCCTCGGAAGGATATTTAAATTTCAGCTGATAAAGTAGATAAAAATCAATAAATATAAACGTGACTATATAAAATAATTGTTGGTAACCATGGTATAAGCGCAATAATGACCTCGGAGCCGGGCATTTAACCTCGGCTGCGCCTCGGGCAATTTACTACCTCTGCGTCGGGCATTTAAACAGTGAAATGCCCGGCTCCTCGGTCATTATTGCTTACTAAATGTATGCTTTCTACGTTTTGACTAAATCGAAAGTCTTAAATTAATTACATTCTTTAACGTGATGAGGAAAAACGCAATGCTAACGTGCAACTCACAGAAGACGTTGGGATTTTTTGCCAGTTAATTATTCAGAATTATTGCCTCCCTTATTAAACAATCTCACGTTGGTAATATCTTTGTCATTGTCATTTGTTAATCATTATATCTTTAATTGATTCAGGGACTTTGTTTGATTGACATAAGCAAGCAAAATGAACGGAAACAGTTGAGAATATGTTCGGTTTAAATGCTTTATTCCAGCGCACGGGCTGTCCTACATATTTAAATGCTAGGCTAGACAATTTTTATGACAAAAAGACTTGCTCTATTTATTGATATTTGTTATTCAGTAAATCAATTGCTTGACTGATAATTAATGTAAACAGGTTGAGAGTTTCATCTGTTTAAACGTAGGCTACGGTGACAGGCGTTTTACATGATTGGAGATCCCACGATACGCCACTGTGCAGCAGCATGGTTAACTTCCGAGTATAGATGGGGTGAAGTGCGTCTCAATTCAAATAACCTGCTCCGCCCTCGCTCCCTCCCACTCGCTAAACGCAAGTGTCTACTCCTGTTTTATTGGTATGTGCGTCACATCCTCCCAAGTGAAGTTTGCAAGTGAAGTTTACGAGGGTGGAGCAAAAACTGGATTGGGACGCAGCCCCAGATCAACCACGAGACCCCTTAGGGCCTGAGGGTTGATCTGGAAGTTGCGTCATGTGCCCTGGCGTCACCTACGACCACGTGTAAGGACCTTTTCGTTACTTCCCCATTCTGTTTGCGAACACAACAAATGAGCCGGACACATCTTTTGTCGATGCAAATTTGTTCTGTTCGTAATAAGTGGATTTCAACGAGCCGACAACTCCCACCAAGGTAAATGATGCCAATGTAATGTTGAAACCAATTACATTAACGTTAAGCAGCAGACAACAACTTAATACTAGGAGTTGGCTAGCTAGCTCTTGTTAGCAAATTAGCACTAATGTTATTAACTTGGGTGCTGTTTTTTCCATTGCTATGTTTATTTGTAGCGCAGCAAATGTTCACATTTGTGAGAAGTCATGAATCATAATGGATGTGTAACGTAAATAGCTAACATAAGCTAAAGTTAAGTAGTAGCTAGCTTTCTAGCCATTAGTGTTTGTCTAATGGCGACTAAGTAACGACGTACTTTATATACAATACGATATATTGTTTATTTTACAAACATTAGCACTTCAATTAACGTCAGTTTTATGTGTGTTGCTAATGAAACGTTGACGTTATGATGTATGTAACGTGAGCCCCCTACTGTAGGTAGATACTAGCTCTCGGTTCTCAAGTTGGTCTTTTAACGTTAACTTACTAGCTACCAATGTTTTTTGAGGAAGAGGGGCTGATAAATGGATCCTTTTGGCTGGTCAGTCAATAGTCACCCAAGCAATGGCAACCTTGGATCCCCAACGCTATCTATAAAGAATATAAACGTGACTGGGAGTGAGCCAGTTCATGCTTTTATAGTCACAATCAGAATCAATTCATGAAATTTAAAATATAATTACAGATAGTCAACATGCAATGTTATTATTGGCAATGATTACTTGTACGAACGCCTTAAGTTATGGTACTGTATCAAATATTAAATATTATGACATGCAATCTGTGTGAATCACGACAGAGCCATTTTAAATGTTATTGTTTTTTTAACAGATGCATTGTTCCATTCTGCAGGGAAATTCAACTTTGTAACTTGACAAAATGCACAGACTTCAGGAAGTAACAGCATGTAAAGGATATGCGACCAAATATGAAATATGATACTTTAAAAAATACGTTAAAGCAAAGGGTATGAATACTTATGTAAATGAGAAATTTTATTATTTTATTTTTAATAAATTTGCAAAAATCTCAAAAAAACTTTTTTCACATTGTCATTATGGGGTGTTGTGTGTAGAATTTTGAGGGAAAAAATGAATTTAATCAATTTTGGAATAAGGCTGTAACAGAACAAAATGTGGAAAAAGTGAAGCGCTGTGTTATAGTAGCATTGTGGCTAGTGTTTTGTTATATGCTGTTTGTTGGGGAGGGAATATTACATGAGAATATGCCAACTGTATCAACAAACTAATTAAGAAAGCAGGGTCAATGGTTGGCTTTGGTCTAGACAGTTTAGAGGTTATTTTTGAACAGCACATTCTAAGGAAGTTGAGAGAACTTATAGTCATCCCCTATATGGAACTCAGTTTATTGGGAAATAGATTTATTGTACCAAAGTGTACCAAAGGCCATTAGATGCTTTAATCAGTACACACACAGTACACTAAATAAAGATATTGACCATCATTGAGTAGGTTGGCAGACCTATTCATTGTCATAGTATATTAGTGTGTATAATAATAATAATAATAATAATTATTATTATTATTTTTTATTTTTTTTGTCCATTGTATGTACATTGCTTGGCAATCATTCACCTTTGGGGATGAATACAGTACATTCTCTTCTATTCGATCACATTGTATTCAGAGTTTCCGTTCCACCTTAAAAGTTTATCACGAATCATCGGCAATGTCAACTCATCATTTTTTTTTGACAAGTAACGTTAGAACTAATCCAATATCACACTGTGTTATTCTGAGTTTAAATGAGAACAGTAATCAAATATCGCATTGTTATTCAGAGTTTAAATGAGAGCGGAGTTGTTACACCTTAAATGCAATAAGCAACACCGTATCATTCAGAGTTTCCGTTCCTCTACGTCAATGTTACGCAACTTCCAGATCAACGCTCAGGGCCCAAGGGGCCTGGCGGTTGATCTGGGGCTTCACAGTTGATGTCTGCAGGAAGACTCTATTGAATGTATTTGTCAACTGTTTATTAACAGTAGCCTAGGCTACAATCCGTAATATCTGAGCCGCGCTGTGTTTAGCTGAATAGTACAACACAAGCTGCTACTGACAGCAACGTTTCATCTTCATCCTCAACCGAAGTTGATTCAGAAGCTGACATGATGTTTTATAGCAAAGAAAATTATTAGCTAGCTAGACCACGTGTATACACGTCTGACCAAAACAACGGCAGCAGTAGTTGGGCGGAATTAGATTATGGATTGTAGCATAAACCAATGATAAACAAAGTCCATTATCATGGGCTCAACTTAATTACCATTAGTTAGTTAACGGTTAACAAATACATTAGCTAAAGGTTTGTACTTTCAATAAGGGTACTAAATAATGAAAAGTTAATCGAATGCTTTGTTAATGGATTTGTACATCATTAATTAATGTTAACAACGACATAGCTACATTAGTTAATGCCAATTCATGTAACATTATTGCAAAGTGTTACCGACTTTTTTTTTCTTTTACTACAATAACGCACGTAACACGTAATAGCTAACACTAATAGCTTATCACTAACTGGCAACCGAGCGAACTTCAGCTAAATAACTCTCAGACTTTCACTCAGTAGGCTAGATACCATTGCTTTTGAAATTCAGAAGGTTCCATTAATTACGAGCGATTGTTTTATTTCAATGTGGCTTTACCTCCATGCTACTCTTTGGGTGCGTCCCAATAGTCGAAGAATGCAACCTTTCCTCCTCCACTACCACTCTACTCCGTGCCCCAGAAACTGATCTTTCGTTCCTCCCTCCCTCCACTGTCCCAATAGTGTAGAAGACCAGCGAAGCGGCTTCAAACACGGCTTTTCCTCCCCTCCGGCGAAGCATACATCGATGTATGCTACTGCTGAAGTTTTTTCACATTTTTGGGTGACATCAGAGGCCCACATAGGCAACAGTGATGATGCGTAGATGCCTTATATGAATTTTCCCAAGATAATGATGCCCCAATGCAAGATATTTATTTATTTTCGAATCCCGGCCAAGGGCCTCTCTGTGTGGAGTTTGCATGTTCTCCCCGTGTCCGCGTGGGTTTCCTCCGGGTACTCCGGTTTCCTCCCACAGTCCAAAGACATGCAGGTTAGGCTAATTGGAGACTCAAAATTACCCATAGGTATGAGTGTGTGAGTGAATGGTGTGTGTGCCCTGTGATGGATTGGCAGCCTGTCCAGGGTGTATTCCTGCCTCTCGCCCGATGCATGCTGGGATAGGCTCCAGAATGGATGGATGGATCCTACGTAGAAATTCGGCAATTTAAGTCAGGGAAACAGCTTTATTTATTTGCTTCCACATTAACGTTGCTCATTAACGTTGCTTTTTAACGAACATGACTGTAGGCCTACATAAATATAGCCTAAGCATGACAGCTACACTTTCAGTAGCCATGTGAATATGCATTAATGAATTTATTCAACAATTCCAACGGACGTTTTTAAATTTGATTTCAGAAATTACAGTAGCCTATGCCTATAGGTGAATTAGTGCTCGATATGTTCAGACATCGGGATTCTGGAATTACAGTAAATTGTTATATTTGCATAGCCTATACTACAACATGTTTACGTTGATCTAATGTTGCTGATTACATGTTAATTAGTGTCTCGACGCGAACCGCAATACAGGCTTGTTTACAGTGATGCAACTATAGGTTACTTGCACTTGTAACTTAAAATACATTTTGCAGCTTTAAATGCGCTGACCATGTGGAAGATCTGTGATTGGCTTTGGGAATATGTGTGGGTTCGGCGTCAGTCAAAGTTATGATAGGGCAACTTCATCAATAGTCGATGGCAATTTTGATGACGGTGAAGCAGATTCGCTGTCCCAATTTTGTTCACGGCTCCTCTCCACCACTCACCTACTCCCCTCCCTTCCTCCACATACTTCCAGGTAGTAGAGGAGTGGGAGTGGAGGTGGGGAGTAAAGAATATTGGGACGCACCCAGGGACGTATGCGTACTTGCGCCAGTCTGCGAGTCTGCAGATGGATGCTATTGTTGCTTACTAGGGTTGGGTATCGAAAAACGGTGCCTTGACCGAAATACGTCGGCCCTACTCCTTAAAGTATCAAAACATTTTGGAAAAAAACGGTACCAAATTTTGATACTTTAAGGTAGGCTACTTCTCGACGTGAATGCTATTTTCGCAGCCAGAGGACAATCCATTGCATCAAATGCAACTACAATTAAATGAAACACCAGTAACACATCGAATATGGTAAAGCATTTGATCGTCCAGTGCTGGGTCTTCTGACTGCTGACAGTGATTGAATAACAGATACGGTTCTTGCAAACATATTAATGATTGCCTTGTAGCCTAATTACGTATGCTAAGCTAAGGTGGATGTTAGTTACGTTAACGTTATTAGCTTACCTCGTATTTTTGAAGCTATCATAAATAAACATTTGCCGTCGTAGACAGCTAGTTGTGAAATTAATCCATGTCCTATTTCATTTCATACTAAGGTCCCTCTGTGAAAGCCAGTAGTGTAGCTGATTGCACCCCTTCCGTAACTCCCTTTACTGTAGCAGCAAGTAGAACTAAGCTGAAGAACAAAAAAAGAGATGAACGGCACCGTGCTGTTGCATCCTTTCAATACAGTTGAATTTCCAAAATGGATGTCCTGTCAGTTTTGGAATTGCACTTTATTTTCTTCTGTTGTGCTTATTCTGTCATCTTACAATGACAAACTTTCCACAGAATAATACTTATCTGTCATTTTACATTGACATAATGTTTACAGAAAGAAAATGTTTACAAATAGTAAAGATATCAGTTATAATCATTTATAGAAACATAGTTGGCCGATAAACAAATTTTTTATATAAAGCAGGGCTGCCCAACCCTCTTCCTGGAGATCTACTGTCCTGTAGGTTTTTACTCCAACCCTAACAAAGCACACCTCATTCAACAGCTAGAGAGCTTGTTGAGCTGCCCATTAGTAGAATCAGGTGTGCCAAATTAGGATTGATATGAAAACCGACAGGACGGTAAATCTCCAGGAACAGGGTTGGGCAGCCCTGATATAAAGTATCGGAAAAAGTATTGTGCAGGTATCGTATCAAATTAAGGGTATCGGTATCGAAAAATTTCAAACGATACCCAACCCTATTGCTTACAGGTCACCATGTGATTGGTGAAGCAGATAGAATGATGGCTGTTTCTCACCCTATCCCGTACCATCAATCCCATCCCACCAGCAAATGAGAGGGAACAGATATATATATATATTTAAACGAGTGTATTACTTGCGGGAGCGCAAGTTCTTTGTATTTCACATACTGTTGAAAATAAACACAGACCTTTGTAGGTCTAGCACCGGTGTTCAGTTCTTTTCGTCAATTTTTAATCAACAATCATTGGTATAATATATTTGTTACACCTCTGTACCCCTAGATGACTTGGGGACGTAACAGTGGTATTGACTTGGTTTATTGTGAAACAAGGAAGGTAAATAGAAATAGAGATTAACAATCCATTTTAAAGGTATGATACCTACCACCAATCTTTCAAACTCATTAACACATTAATTTACCCCATAACTGCATTTTAATATGTGCCCGGTTGCATAAAGCAACTTAAGTGGCTCTGTGCTCCAGCACATTTGATTTGAAATGGAACAGTGTCTGTGAGGTTAAAGTGCAGACTCAGCTTTAATTTGAGGCTGTTTACATCCATATCGAGTGAACCGTGTAGCAATTGCAGCCCTTTTTATACATTACCCCTCCCATTTTAGGGGAGCAAAAGTAGTTGGACGATTGGCTGCTTAGCAGATTCTTGGGCAGGTGTGTTTCGTTTCATTGTTACTTCATGCACAAGAGAGCTAACAAAAGGTCTAGGGTGCGTCCCAATACTCGAAAAATGCAGCCTCCCTTCCTTCACTACAATTGTGTTTTAATTTAATGTCGCTGATTACATCTTAATTACCCATTAATGGTTTCATATTATTTAAAGTCTCGACGCAAACCTCAATGTCAGGTACATTGTATACTGTAGATGCAAATACTTGTACTCTTTGCATACTTCCGGGTAGGGTAGGAGAGGAGTGGTAGTGGGGGAGTGGAGAGTGAAGAATATTGGGACGCACCCCTAGAGTTGATTCTCGGTGTGACATTTGATTTGATTCGGAGTCTGTTGGTGAGGGCCAAAGAAGTGCCAATCCCAGTAAAGCAGGCCATCATGGGGCTGACAAATCAGAATAAATCAGAAAAAAACCAAAAGATTAGGTGTGTGTCGAAATCGTCTGTTTTGTAGATTGCTCAGAAGCAAGAACGCACTGGTGAGCTCAGGAATTTGCAAACAACTTGGAAGACCAGTGTAGTGGATGACAGAAGAATACTTGGAATGGTGAAGAAAAACCTTTTCAACTGTTGACTGTTGAACTGATCAAGAACACTGCCGGATGTAGGCGTAAATGTGTCAAAGACTACCATCAAGAGATGACTACACCAGCATAGCCGCAGAGGGATCACCACAAGATGCAAACCCCTGTCCCATGGAAGTTTTCCTAGCAATCTCACCGCACACGAGTAGCCTACGGCCAAAGCTCAAGCTAATTCTACAACCAGCCCCCACATTTCGTGAGAAAACCCAGCTCCAGTTGAGTTGAGTTAAATTCAAGATTGGAGCCCCTTGTAAAGAAGGAAAACAGCTACTAAGAGAGACAGTTGTCCTGAGTAAGGTGCCTTCCCTGTCAGCTAAAAGTAAGTGCTGTTTCTCATTTATCTGTGGATGGAAGCTTGCTTGGGCTAATTTACCGGAGTATGCAAGCTAAGGGAAATGTGCTAGCTAGCTAGCTATTCGTTTTGTCTCAGTGCCAGTGCCAAAAATGTCAAACACAGCCCATTCACATCGTAAAAGGTCATTTATTACCAACCAGTCAGACTAACAATGTATGAGAACATGCACACAATTTACAGCGTCATATGAATTACTATAACTATTACTATTACAACTACTATAATTATCTCCTATATAAACAAATGCCAGGCCATGGATTACTGTACGGGACAACTAGCTGTCGTGTCATCCATTTATGTCCCTATATTAGCTCTGCTGTTTCACCTAATGTAATGAATGGCTAGGCCACACATGAAATCTTATACTATAGTGTAGTATAAATTCCCAGTAAAGTTAGTCTAGCTGCAATAGATTGACAGCTCATCACCTTTGTCATTACTTATGGTATACAAATCCAATCCGACACTTAACGTGCATGTTGTTTTGAAATCCGCTCGTGACACACACAACTCTGACATTCGCTACCAATGACTAATGATTATACCTCTTTGGAAAGCTTAGAATGCATTCTTTTTGGATATTAAGGCTGTCAATCAATTACAATTAGTTCCAAGACATTACTAATCCCAATTTGAATTGCGTAATGTTCTGCAGACAAATTTTTGTGATTTTGCCCATGTTCAAACTTACACTGTACACCACATAAAAGGCAGAAAAAAACTACATAATCTCAGACTTATCTGGCTTTAATAATGCAGGTAAGATTATGACTTTATTCCATACTATGAGAGATTTTCATAGCAGAAGGAAATTATGTGATGATGACAGAAATTCACTCTAATAAGTGAGCAGGCAAAATAACAGTTTAATTTACCTTTATCCAGTTTTTTTTTGTTGTTGCTGTGATAGTATACATTTTTTTGGTGGTTAAAGAAGAACTGTAACCAACTCCTGAATATATTTATCTTCAACCCGATTCGCTCTCATGTAGATCACATAGAGTGGTCGATATACTTTTATGAAATACGGAAGAACGGTGGCACGTAGGAACTTCATATTTTGCCCGATAATAGCCCAATCCGCGCTTATGAAGACGATATGCACCTCGCTTTCTTACGTGGTACATTAGGAGGTTTGTGATGTAGACCCCAGGGTCTACGTCACTAGGGTCACTGCACAAAGGGGTTAAGAGAGAAATGTCACATACACAAATAAATAGACTGAAATTGAATGAGATTGCAATGGAATTGATTTATTGTGCTTTTTTGGTGCTCAATACATACGTACCTTAATAACCATAAATAACATGGTCATAAGCCTTTTACTGAATTTTCTTGTCCGTCACTTTAAAATAAAATAGCTTGTGTGCCTTTACCCTAGTAAAAAATAATTTTATGCATGCTGAGAACTGGATATTGACTGAGGGAACTGCTCTGAAACCATAATAAAGATGAACACCGGCATCTGCTTGCGTGCCTGGTACCAAGGCCATTTTGACCTCAGGTCATGTAGGGTGAAGAGAATAACAAGATACATGTTCCAACAACAATTTATGGTGGGAGAGGGAGGACAGTCTTTACCCTGTTTCAGCATAACTAAAGAGTACAAGTAGTGGTGACTTGTTTATGTTAACTTCAGAATAGACACTGACTGCCATTTTTGTTTTTTTTCTCCATGTACGTGCATGAATAAAACCTTTTGAATTCACCAGTCCGAGTGGCTTTATTCCACAACAATTTTGGTGCCGTGACCCAGATTGCAAGATACCTCTGCAACACCATCGAGCATCTGGCCTGATGATTCTGCAGACACTGCCGGCATAACTGAAGGTTAAGGGGGCCTTTTAAATCCCTATTGGATAGAATAGAATAGAATAACTTTTATTTCCCCATTTGGGAACTTCAGTTGTAGCCTCAGCAACAACAAAAAGACAGAGACAGTGGGGCAGACCCACAGCACACAAATAAACATATCAAATAAAGACATTCAATATAATCATTTCATTAATCAAGTGAATTAAAGTGGAATACAGCCATGCTTGTTACTCAAATGCACGACTCGAACACAGGAATGCCAATACTCAATTATTTTATTGCTTCGACCAGAATTCACTCTTGAAGCATGGGGAGAAAAGGCAAAGGCAGTTATTGTTCCAAGCCGGAACTGGACTTAGGACAGATAGACAGAGCGCGTAGCTCTTAATAAATTATTGCTTCGACCAGAATTCCTCCTGAAGCATAGGGAGAACATTTAAAGACTAACAGTCCGGGTAATGGTATCAGCAGGGGAGCAGCGGGAACAGGAGAGGCCAGGGGCTGGAGATGGAGACGGAAAACCAGGCAGGCTGAGCAGAGGAGGAGCGGGAGCGGGGAGCAGGGCAGAGTGGAGTGGCAGGAGTAGTGCAGGATAGTGAAGCGGAGTCCGGGCTGGACGTGGGCGCAGCGGCAGGACAGCAACAGCAGCAGTAGCAGCACAGCAGCAGCAGCAGCACAGGCAGGAGGCGGGCGCCGCCGCAGAGTGGAGGAGCTGGAGCCCCGGCTGCATGCACACACGGCAGATGGATGGGCAGGAAACAGCAACACAGGCAGGGGTAGCAAACAACTGCAGGTTGGCAGACTCAAGCAGACAACGTTAGTACAGCGAGGCAGGGAATAAGCGAACAGCAGGAAGCGCCGTACCAGGCGAGAGCTAGACGGAAACTAGACGGAGTAGAGAGGTGAGTTAACGCCGGTACAAGACAAAGGCTTAAACTGTGAGACTAGACTGGATACTAGGTATCACCAAGACAAGACCAAAGGTTCAGACAAGGAGAGTTAACGAACTGGCACAGGACAGAGAACACTGGGTGACTAAATACAAACATTAATTGGTATCAATTAAGTGCCGCGTGCGAATGTATGCGAGGGTTATTAACGGAGTAGAGTGTGAGGAATGCATGCAAAACGGAGGAATGGGATAGGCGGAAAAGAAGAGTAGTGGGACAGAGTGACACGAAAGGGAAAAACCACGCCCAACCTGCAGCACGGGGGAAACGAACTAGGGAGAGACGAACATGAAACAAGGGGAGAAGGAAAACACGAAACAAGAGGATGGGAGTGAGAACATCACAATGCTGCCATTATGAAAAATAGCACCCGCTGTCCCGAGATGTCCAGTATGTGGCATTAAGCAGTCCAACACACAAACTGCGCCTCCGCGACTTTCCTCCATACACGCAGTGTTGCGGTCTTTGTACACTGTCAAAATGGATCCACCGAACTGCATCAACCTTCCCAGTCGTCGCCTCACTCCTCCCCCGCATTATCTTCTCCTTCTCCATTCCCTGGTTGCCTTTTAAAGATTTCCTACACTTCTGGATCAGTCCCGACATCTTCAACTCCGGTGAAGAGCGATGGTAAACTTTGTTGCTGCAGATCCAACGGACATTCCCGAGCATATGTTGTGAATGCGTCTCCATGGTGATGACCACAAACAAAATTATATCTACTAGACAATTCGTCAATATTATAAAAGTGCCCTGAAAAATCTCCAGCCCACTTCCCCGTCCCACAACAGACACACAGTGCATGAAAAAAAACAAAAGACAAAAGCCAGACACAACAAAATACATTGAAATTGACAAACAAGAACACGAGAGACAGCTGGACTACATGTCGCCATTACAGCGCCACGTGAAGTAGCAGATGTGTCTGCTGATCGAAAGGCTATGATTCTGAATGATGCTGACAGACGTTGACGCAATCCACTTGAAATGACTTGGTGAGTTCAAAAGAAAAGGTAAAAAATTTAAATTAAATTAAAATACTATACGATTAATTAAATGAAGATTGATAAGATACTTTTGCCTTGGTATGGGAAAGCACGGTTGGTTTATGGTAAAGTGATCCTGATTAACACCTTAGTTGTTTCTCAATTTGTCTATTTATTTTCATCTCTGCCTTCGTCTGAGCGGACATTTTATGAGCAATATGAGACTAAAATTTTCAAATTTCTATGGAATGGTAAACCTAAAAGAGTAAAGCGAAAATGTATTTATAACTCATATGATCGAGCTGGGCTTAACCTAATTAATACTTAACCTAAATCAATAATTAAAAGCCTCATGGATTCAGAAATTATATTTAAATAGGAGCTGGACACACTGCAAGATTTTAGAAAGTCTTCAACCCTTTTTTAAAACAAATCTGTTTCCTTTTATTCAGCGAGAGGCTATACACTTGGGTTTACGAAGGAGTTTTTATGGAATGTCTCAGTTTTTTACAAATGAATCAATAATGGCATGGTTGCATTTCCAATACCACCCTCCTGAAAGCCCAAATGAGATCTTAAGTCAGACGTTATGGTTAAATTCAAACATATTGATGAAATTTATTCTGGTTGATCTTTATTAAAAAAGGAATTGTATTTATGAATGAATTTATTGATTGATTTAAATGGCTGGTTTTACGACTTTAATACCTTTTGTGACATCAATGGGAAATTGAGTTCCCTCTATCAATACAACCAACTTCTGGCAGCTATTCCTGTTAAGTGGGGAAAAAAGGCAACAATGAAGAAAGAAAAAATATTTGTTTGCAGGCCACTAATTAGAGAGTATAAATGGTTAAACAAATGTAAAATAAAATATAGCTGCAAGCAGCAATTCCCGGGGACCGAGCGGCATGAGCAGCATTTGTCAAACACAGAGACTGTAAAATGGTAGACAACTCTAGACAGGGTTGACCCAAAATACAAATATTTGTTTCTAATCAGGGCTTTTGCCATTGTTGATGGTATCTTAACCCGATCCAGTAAGAGCTTGCATTTTACGTCTTTTAAGTACAAGTGAAACAGTGAACAGTTGATGTTGTTAAATTTCTTAACTTTTGCAATAAAAAGGTGTTCGTTACTGTGAAAACAAAATTAAAAGAACATGGCATTTGCACAATAGTTTAGCCAAACATTAACTTAGCCATTGGTACCTAGCTGGAATCGAACCACTGACCTCACTCACGGAAAGCCAAGATTGTAAACACTAGGCCAAAGCAGGTTAACGGAAATGTGCAGGCCAAATAAGACTTTTCTGTTGCGGTATCAGATTGTGTTGGCTTACTTACTTCATAATTCAAACAGTTAACATTTAATACTGTTAAATTTCTTAACCTTTGCAATAAAAAGGTGTTTCTTAATGTGAAAACAACATTAAAAGAAGCATAGCATTTGCACAATAGTTTTGCCAAACATTAACTTAACCATTGTTACCAAGCTGGAATCAAACCACTGACCACACAGATGGAAAGCCAAGATTGTATCCACTAGGCCGGTGGTTCCCAAACTCGGTCCTCGGGGACCACTGTGTATGCTGGTTTTCGTTCCAACCACAATTGCAATCCCAAAATCCTAACAAGCTGTTCATTTTTCTTAATTAGGTGCTTTTCATGTTTAGAGGGATTATTTACCCTCTTAAGCCACATCATGTCAGAAATAGCTATGCATGCCATGAAGATTAAAAATTCCCATGTTCCTACTGTGCTTATTGGGCTGTTTTGCAAATAGGTAACATTTTTTAAAAACTGATCAAATTAAAGACTGGGGTGAATCAATTGGATCCTAATTAGGTAGTTGAAAACGTGAGTTTTTAAGTTCCCTCATCAAGTTTTTCTTAAATGTATTAACACTGCAGGTTTGGCTCATTATCATTTTCTTTGTCTTTTTCATTATTTATCAAATGGTTAGTTTTAGTGGCCATATATCCACAATTTCACCAATTAGGAGCCGATTTATTCACCTCATTCTTTAATTTTATTTAATAAAATAAAATAAATTTGGTCAGTTAAAAAATGTTTTTTTTTTGCCCCTTTTTGTAATTATTTGCAATATAGCACAATGAGAATATTGTACTTTTATTATTCATGACATGCATAGCTATTGCTAACATAATGTAGCTTAAGAGGGTAAATAATCCCTCTAAATATGACAAACACCTAATTAAGAACAATTGACATCTTGTTAAAATTCCGGGACTGCAATTGTGGTTTGAATGAAAACCAGCATACACAGTGGTCCCCGAGGACCGAGTTTGGGAACCACTGCACTAGGCCAAAGCAGGTTAAAGGTATACTATGTAGTTTCAGAACACTAGATGGCGATATTGAGCACGTATGAGAAAAGGGCTCCCCGAAAATTGAACGAAAATTGAATTGCACGACGACGCACGAGCATTGTGGTGACGTTTCACACATATTTTCTCTGACCGTGGACTCAATTCAATTTGCTTTATTGGCATGACAAGATATTGAATCTGTATTGTCAAAGCATACTGCATTAAAACAGTCGAAGACATACATCTAACTCTGAACAATACAAAACAGCAAAGACTAGAAACGAATGAACAGTAACCATACATGAAAACAAGAACGTTTCTTTGATTATGGATTTAGAAATAACAATAATGTAAAATAATAAAGTACAATTAAAAATTATAATAATTATGTCATGGTTAGTGGCTGTCTCCATTTGTTTCTACCATTGTTTTCCGTTTGGCGTCGTCTGAAGCTCTATCGGATTTTTTCTTCCTCCGTCCCGGTGTTTGGATCTCTCCGGGTCATTATCTCCGACACCTGTGTTTGGTTTCCGTCGGCTATAAATAGCTAACTTCCGCTTTCCAGTGCTTCTAGATTGTCGTTGCATTATGACTAGGAAGCCGGTATAGGCAGAGGTATAAGACGTTAGCTAGTGAATCTCTGTTTGGTTTTATACAGAGACGCAGCTATTTCTATTAGTGATAGGATTAGATTTTCTGGTTTTCTGTCCTATCGTCCTCTATTCTTTTCTTTTTGTCTGCAGCCTGTTTATCCTCTGTTCAGCTCCTTAGCCTATTGAGCTGTAGTTACAGGCTTGCTATTTTGTTAATTTCTTTTCTGTTTTCTCTACCTCTTATACACGCAGATCAATTAGTGCGTGAGGTTCTTTCTTTTTGTTTGTTTCTCGCTGTTTTAGTGATTTTTCGCCTCCGCTTGAGGTTGTTTTGTGTTAGCCTTTTGTGTTAGTGCTGGGGAAGTTTTGCTCCCGCTTTTCCATTTCCCTTTTTTCCCCTGGTGCAGTTTAATTCCGCTTCTGTGGCGTGTCTATTTTTAGATACGCTTTCTGAATCCTAATCTGTCGCGTTTGGTTCTCGATTTTCTAACCAAAACCTGACAAATTATCAATAGAAATGATAATAATGATGATGAGAACGACACATATGATCTTATAAAGTGAATATAATAAATATAAAAAATTTAAATTGGTTTATAATCATCTCTGTCACTCACTGTCCCTAAGACGATGGCAAGCAGCTATATATTGTGCTGCCAGGTCACAGCACTTCCTCTCCTCTCCTAAGAGGATGGGGAGTTTTTGGATGTCTGTCAAATTATTTAATTGAGAGTATCTGATTTATTTTGGGAAAATATTTATTTCTGATTTGATTGTATTTTTCGCATTTTGTGATAAAGTGCCGCTCCGTCTCAACTTCGGTGAGATGGCAATGTTTCTCCTCCCGGAGTCTGTTGACTCTATCACGGTCACTCTGATCAAGCTGTCCTCTTCCCCTGGCCCTGCCTCGCCCACCACGAACACGATTGTCGCTTTGGATAAAAGCGTCTGCTAAATGACTGTAATGTAATGTTTATGTAATGACTGCCCCTCAACCGTACTCTGGGGCCGCGACCACTGGATGTTGATGGCTAAAGAAAGAACCGAGCAGAATTACAAAATTATGATTTTGAATTATTTTATGAAAATGAACAGCGGTCAAATTTACAGAGCAATAGCTAAGATTACTAACTTATATGCTTTGAGCATGTAACATAGTCCCCATTTACATGATCAAGTTTTGGTCAAACATGATAGACAATAAACAAACATCACGACAATAGATAGCCTTAGCTATTGATAGCTGCTACATTATGGGAAGGGTGTTCTTTGTCTTATCTGTTCTGTAGTTACTTCGATGACGTTTCTGTAGCCTATGCACTTATTGTATGTCGCTTTGGATAAAAGCGTCTGCTAAATGACTATAATGTAATGTAATGGGCACTATTTTTATAATGATATTGTTACCTCCTCGGCTGAAAACATCTTGCTAATGAGTAAGGGCAGAAACATACCTCACGCAAATAGCTACGCGAACGTGGACGCTTCGAGCTATGCGAACAGTTTTTCTTTTGACATGACATTTGTGAAAGACAAACCAGAGGAAAGCACAGATCGAACAAGAAAGTTGTTTACTGTTGTTGCTGCTATAGTGTCCCTTGCTGCAACGCTCTGGCTTGTCTTTCACACATGGCAAAAAAAAACTTTGCGTAGTTCAAAGCGTCCACGTTCGTGTATTTGCGTGAGGCATGTTTCGGTCCTAAGCTAAAATAAGAGTTTACCTGGAAGCCTGCCCACATGGCCCGGCCATGTCAATCAAATGAGCAGGAACCGCCCATTCATGACGTTTACACCATTTTAGCTGTTTCTGGCTTTAAAAATGGCGGTGGGATGTCAACAGTGTAACATTCAAAACATTAACAAAAAAACACTTTGCAGGTACTTATGAGGTAGGAAATACATTCAACATGTTTATTAGACCACAAGGACACATACAATGTTTTTTGGGGAGAAAATTTGAATGTAAACAGTTGTTTACAATGAAACTACATAGTATACCTTTAATAGAAATGTGGAGGCCAAATAAGACTTTTGTGTTGCGGTATTGGATTGTGTTGGCATACTGACTTAATAATTCAAACAGTTAACAGGAAATATTGTGAAATCTCTTTGCAATAAAGCCTTTGCAATAAAAACAACTTGTTTTATGTTAAAAGAACGCTCTTAGCATGAAGTGCACATTGTGTGCCTCAAAAAAAATGTTGGGAAGAGGTGGGGAACCACCAACCTACTACACGGTAATCCAATGCCTTAACTATGAGAGGCCGTTTAGGCCAACATTCATAATTGCCTCTCACATACACGTACAATGACTCTCACATTCACTAGTGAAGCTCTCACGCGCACTGAAAAAGCTTGTACATAACATCTAAATGCTTGCACACACACCGTAAATCTTCTCATATAAACACAGAGCTCACACATACACATACAATGACTCTCACATTCACTAGTGAAGCTCTCACGCGCACTGAAAAAGCTTGTACATAACATCTAAATGCTTGCACGCACACCCTAAATCTTCTCATATAAACACAAAGAGCTCGCACATACATGTACAATGACTCTCACATTCACTAGTGAAGCTCTCACGCGCACTGAAAAAGCTTGTACATAACATCGAAATGCTTGCACACACACCGTAAATCTTCTCATATACACGCAAAGAGCTCACATATTCACAAGTGAAGCTCTCACTGACACATGAAATCTCTTACACGCACTATGTTCATGCTCTCACACGTTCAAAAAATCCTCTTGCATTAATTACTAGACCACTCACATAAACATAAAAAGCATTCGCACATTCACTATTTGTTCTCACATATTCATATAAAGAACACACATACACAGAAAATATTCTGAATTGATATGTGTGTGTGTGTGTTATATGAATGTGTGAGAACTTATAGTGAATGTGTGAATGCTTTGTGTGAATGTGAGAGGGTTTTCAGTAGTATGTGTGAGACATCTCAGTTGAAAACCGGAAGGTATTTCAGTTGAATCGGAAGGTGGCTAAAATCTAGCGTTCTGATTGGCTTAACCAAGCACACTGATTCACTCCACTACCTGATACTTCTGGCTGGCGACAGTTTTCTGTACGCCGTAATACATTGAGAAAACGTAAAAACTGCGCTAAAATAATTTAAAATGCCATATTTTCCACAGTTTTTCAGGTTATAAAAACCGTTTTGCTTACAATCGAATGAGCTCCGCCAGGTGTTTTGCAGGCTAATTGCAATATAGCTTGCAATTTTGGTTGGGAAGAAAACCAGCATGCACAGGGGTAGGCTATCCCAAGACCGAGTTTGGGAACCACTGCTCTCAGAGAATTATAGCCCACCATATGCAAGCTGAAATACTGCAACCTCCTTTGCAATTGCTTCATTTCAGTGGCGTAACTTAGATCTATGCATCAGGATATTGTAGATACTGATAATAGCCTACTCATAATTCTTAATCGATTGTTATATTACATTTTAAAACGTTCTGGAAGTGGGTGTTTGCTCCACTCGTCGGCTCCATTACGTTCATTAACCAGTTTCGCTGACTTCTGATCTGACCTTGATTATCATTCATTGGGTCAAGCAATTGCAACCTTGTTTGCTATGAAAAACAACTGGCGGAGCTCATTTGATTGTTAGTAAAACGCTCGTATTTGTGGCACATAAAATAGCCGATGTTGCTTTTTTTGGAAAGCAAACGCGGTATTATTTTAGCGCAGTTTTTTTACGTTGTCTCAATGTATTACGGTGTTAAATACAGAAAACTCGCCAGCGAGCAGCGCCAGCCAGAAGTATCAAGTAGGGGAGTGAAGCACTGTGCTTGGCTAAGCCAATCAGAACGCTAGATTTTAGCCACGTTCCGTTTCAACTGAAATACCTTCCGGTTTTCAACTGAGATGTCTCACACATACTACTGTAAACCCTCTCACATTCACACAAAGCATTCACACATTCACTATAAGTTCTTACACATTCATATAACACACACACACACACACACACACATATCAATTCTGAATATTTTCTGTGTATGTGTGTTGTTTATATGAATATGTGAGAACAAATAGTGAATGTGCGAATGCTTTGTATGTTTATGTCAGTGGTCTAGTAATTAATGCAAGAGGATTTTTTGAACGTTTGAGACCATGAACATAGTGCGTGTAAGAGATTTCATGTGTCAGTGAGAGCTTCACTTGTGAATATGTGAGTGCTTTGTGTGTATATGAGAAGATTTACGGTGTGTGTGCAAGCATTTAGATGTTATGTACAAGCTTTTTCAGTGCATATGAGAGCTTCACTAGTGAATGTGAGTCATTGTACGTGTATGTGTGAGCTCTTTGTGTTTATATGAGAAGATTTAGGGTGTGTGCAAGCATTTAGATGCTATGTACAAGCTTGTTCAGTGCGCGTGAGAGCTTCACTAGTGAATGTGAGAGTCATTGTATGTGTATGTGTGAGCTCTTTGTGTTTATATGAGAAGATTTAGGGTGTGTGTGCAAGCATTTAGATGTTATGTACAAGCTTTTTCAGTGCGCGTGAGAGCTTCACTAGTGAATGTGAGAGTCATTGTACGTGTATGTGTGAGCTCTGTGTTTATATGAGAAGATTTAGGGTGTGTGTGCAAGCATTTAGATGTTATGTACAAGCTTTTTCAGTGTGCGTGAGAGCTTCACTAGTGAATGTGAGAGTCATTGTACGTGTATGTGTAAGCTCTTTGTGTTTATATGAGAAGATTTAGGGTGTGTGCAAGCATTTAGATGCTATGTACAAGCTTTTTCAGTGCGCGTGAGAGCTTCACTAGTGAATGTGAGAGTCATTGTACGTTTATGTGTGAGCTCTTTGTGTTTATATGAGAAGATTTAGGGTGTGTGTGCAAGCATTTAGATGTTATGTACAAGCTTTTTCAGTGCGCTTCAAGCTTTTTTTAAAATAAAAATGATCTATAATTTGGGCTAGTTTTGAGTCGCCATTTGGCTGGAAAGTCTTACAAGATCTGGCAACCCTGCGCCCCACTCTTGCGCTGCCATGTCACATGTTGTTTTTGAAAACGTCAGCGAAGCTGCCCCTCATTTTTTAAAAATGAAGCTTCACGTCATATTTATGTGACCAAAATGTTTGTGTACTTCTTGAAGTGTGCTCCCAAATGTACTCAGCGAAATCCCGGAAGTAAGTGTGTCAACCGGGTGTTTGAAGTATACTGCAATTTGAAAAAAATTTGCATACTCTACGACTTTCTCGCCCTATCTACTCACCAAGGCTACTCAGCAGTGTGGAAGAGTGCTGATTCGGATAAGGCCCAACTCTACCTCCAAACAGGAAATCCATGCCTATGGCAGACACGCTCAGAGCAGCAGTTGTAGTTGCACCTATGCAAAGGGAGTGAGCCTTGCGGAAAACCAGACCAATGGGAGCATTGACTTGCGTTGAAATAGCCTGCCATGGAAATTAATGCGTCCTCCACAGCTCGCGAAACTCGGATCAAATGGTCAAGGTAGACGTTTTAGATCAAATATGAATCAGGATTGAGCCTATTTCTTGCTTCAAATGTTTTCAGAAATGTATTGTAGTGACTGTGGAATAAAAGAAAGTTTATTAACAGGCTGCCATATAAAACTATAAAACTGTGCATCACAGATGATATGCGTCGGTTTGTGAGTTTTTTTTAATCCTTTCCTAAATATATTTCTTATCCTTTTCTAAATATGAGTGGAGCTCAATAACTGACAAAAGTATTTGAATTTGAATTTAGTATAGTTGAATTATATACGTGTGACTTTTCATAAACTTGAATTTTTTTGTGCTGTATTTCATAAATTTGCATTTAAACAAAGATTGAAATTCAGATTTTCAAAATTCAGATCCATAAATACAAATCTCTCTTATTCAAATTTCTGAAATTCAGATTTTCAAAATTCAGATCCATAAATACAAATCTCTGATTCACATTTCTGAAATTCAGGTTTAAAAAATTCAGATCCATAAATACAAAGCTCTCAAAATTCAAAGTTCTAAAATTCAGATTTTATGTTAACTAGGCCAAAGGTGAAGCATCCGGGCTTCCCAGGAAAAGTAGAAGCGTTCGGAACTGTCAAACTCGCATTTAGCCAATCACAGAGCTGCTAGACTTCAGCTAGCGGCGGCAAGTGCAGCAACGCTGTTATTCATGCCGTGGTGCAGATGACGAGCCGTAATGTTAACGAGGTAATTATATAGTTATATAGCCTACATTAGTTATATACAGGGTTGATAAACACTCAAAGCGCTGTATCGCTACTAGTGTGATATATTTTGCGTTAGCTAAAGATCGGATGTAGCTACCTGCCTGCGGAAAACATTTTACAATTCGACCACTGTAGCTAACCATTGACAGCAAGCAAACATAGCCTAAGGCTGGCGTAGGTAGAGAACATTAGCTAACGCAAAATAGTCACACTAGTAGAATACAGCGTTTTGAGTGTTTATCAACCCTGTATATAAGCTAACTAACGTATATAACTATATACTTACCTGGTCCGTGTAACGTTTTTCAATTTGATTACCTGATGCATATAGGCTATCTCAAATTGATTCGCCAAGGTAACTCATGTGCCTGGCTTAGCAACCCACTGGATTTGCAACTGACTTGGCTGGTCACTGACATTCCTAGGCTGGTCACTCATGCACGAACACAATAAAAAACAAACACCAACCAACTCACAAAACATTTGTCTAAAAATGGCAAATGTAATCATAGTAAATAAACCATAGGCTATGCGAGTAATTGTGCAGATGTCAGTCAATAGCAACACTAACAGCATCAGTGTTTAGCCCAAATGTATCGAGGCTAGCCTACAGCAGTAGATGAATTGGATAAATCTGAAAGCTCATCCAATGACACAATGTCTAAAAGGCTACTGCCTACATTCTCAGCACTGAATAGTAGGATTGTTCCTGTCCAAAAGTTAAATAGTTCTGCCCCATGTTGGATTCCGACCGAGATCGCAGGGCATAGCCTAAGCAGGAATTCCACTGGGCTACCTAGATATCATAAAGTTTAATGCTGGATCGGTTTTGCTTCATCATTCAAATATTTAAACAGATTTTTAATGTGGCAATAAAACCAATGGACTGTAATTAATCAATTAGGAGCTATGGCTTTAATGGGGTAAAATTACATGTAGGTAGGCTAAATATTTTACTTTGACAAGCCAGTTATGGATCTCTTATCCACGGTGGCCCCCTAGTGGTAGTCGTCGACATCCCAATTACAGTAGGCCTATTCATATTTCTCTGAAATTATAAATTACAGGTTAAACCCCAAAGGTTCTGTAACCTTCATCTTGGCACAGCCACAGACAATAAAATGCATAAAACCCACCGTTTCTTGTCTACATCAAAAATCATTTTCCCATACAGGAACAATAATAGGCTAGGCCTACCTGATATTATTGAAAAGTTGTAGGCTATAAACAAACTTTCGGTTATAGTTCGCCAATGTCCAATGAAGTTGACATTTCCACAGTGACCACCTATCGCACATGTGGCTGTAATAGCCTACATTGCTGTGGATGTAAAAACATAGTCTACCTTTTAACGTAGGCCTATTCAAATGCTATAGAGCCTATAGCCTACACACAATAGGCTACGTATTTTTATGCCTAGGCTACATATAGGCTTATTGTGACATTTATTATGCTGCAAATGTCTGATGGTAGGCTATAGGCCTCTTCTTCAATTCGAAGTTTAAAACATGGATGTGCTGCAGTAAATCGTTTTTGAGATATGACACTTGGGCTAAATAAGACAAGAAGCCTAGCAAATAGGTGAAAATTGCTTCTGGTGGGCCAAAGTTAATGAGGTTAATGATTTCCTAAGTCCTTAGCTTGAATTGAACGACCAGCCAGGTCAGTATGCAAATCCAGTGGGTTGCTAAGCCAGGCACATGAGCTACCAGCCTCAGCGAATCAATAGAGGGCTTCTCATTTACCACCACCGGCTTATCAGCTGCTAGATCATTTGCCAGCTTCGAGTAAGATATGCTCCTCTCAGTAGTCTTATTTTTGGCACTTATCCTGCACTCTGAATGTCAAGGTAAAAGGCTAAGCCAGCGACTAATAAGAAAGAAGTCTGTTATCGCTACCCTACGGTCATGGTTGAGTCCGTCCATTGATCGTTGATATTAGAAACTACCCCGGTTTACCCACCCACGCCAATAATGCAATTTTCAACTTTCAAAAGACAAACGGTAAATCAAAAAATTAGAAAAACGAGTTTGAATGGTTCATTTTCCTTTTATTTCAGGGATAAAAAAATGTAAATTGAAATATTGAATCCAATTGTCAATTTTTCAATTTGAGATGCATCAGGAAATCAAATTGATAAACCTTACATGGACCAGGTAAGTATATAGTTATATAGGTACGTTAGTTATATACAGGGTTGATAAACACTCAAAGCGCTGTATTGCTACTAGTGTGATATATTTTGCGTTAGCTAATAGTGGTCGAATTGTAAAATGTTTTCCGCAGGCAGGTACATCCAATCTTGCCGTTCCTTTTCATTTATTTAAAAAAATATATTAATTTCACCGTAGCCTATGTAGCCTATGCAATATGTCACGTTTAGCCTAAACAAAAATGGCAGTAATATTATGCTTACCTGCAAAACTATAATGTTTTAGCCTATTTTTTCCATGAATAAACGTGGCTTTTGTTCGTCCTAAAGAATGGGTGTTGTTATGGATTAAAGCGCTTTATAATAAATGGAAAGGAACGGAAGATCGGATGTAGCTACCTGCCTGCGGAAAACATTTTACAGTTCAACCACTGTACCTAACCAATGACAGCAAGCTAACGTAAGCATGGTGTGAGAACATTAGCTAACGCAAAACAGTCACACTAGTAGCAATACAGCGCTTTGAGTGTTTATCAACCCTGTATATAACTAACGTAGGCTATATAACTATATAATTACCTTGTTAACGTTACGGCTCGTCATCTGCACCACGGTGTGAATAACAGCGTTGCTGCACTTGCCGCCGCTAGCTGAAGTCTAGCAGCTCTGTGATTGGAATGCGAGTTCGACAGTTCCGAACGCTTCTACTTTTCCTGGGATGCCCGGATGCTTCACCTTTGGCCTAGTTAACATAAAATCTGAATTTTAGAACTTTGAATTTTGAGAGCTTTGTATTTATGGATCTGAATTTTTAAAACCTGAATTTCAGAAATGTGAATCAGAGATTTGTATTTATGGATCTGAATTTTGAAAATCTGAATTTCAGAAATTTGAATCAGAGAGATTTGTATTTATGGATCTGAATTTTGAAAATCTGAATTTCAATCTTTGTTTAAATGCAAATTTATGAAATACAGCACAAAGAAATTCAAGTTTATGAAAAGTCACACGTATATAATTCAAATATACTAAATTCAAATTCAAATACTTTTGTCAATTATTGAGCTCCATAGCCATCACTTAATTTTCCTGATCCAAGTAAGTACAGACGGTATTCAATATGAATAACTTGAACTAGTCTCTTTCTTTATCTAACGTTGCGGCATCACATTAGCTATTTGTTTCTGTAATAGTATTCCGGGTTGTGTATGGTTCAGCCAACTTGTAGGGTGTTTGGTTTAAAAGTATTTGGACAATTTAAATTTCCCTATGATAATATCAGTTGCATTAAGGTGTGCAAAAGGTTCTTTAAATGGTTGCACTATTTTGGTAGAGTAAAACTGTTATATGCTCCACGAGTGACCATATTTCGCTGCAGTGGAGCGGGAGTGAGGGAACAGACGGCTCCTCGCATTTGTGTGGATCTGTAGAAGTAGTCATAGAGGGGAGTTTCACTAAGTGGGGAGGGGGGGGTCCTTAAAGGGATTTTGGGGGTAATTGGTGACATGTTTTGTTTTTTTCTCTTTACTATTTTCCAATGCAAGGCAAATCTCCGAAACCAGCATGGGGAAGAAAAGGGAAAATATATTTCTTAGGTTATGTAAGGTTATGTAGGGGGTTGAACAAACTAACTAAAGTGAAGCAGGTATTGGCTAGATTGAAACGAATGCACTCAAATAATCAATTTTTTTTTCAGGAGTCCAATCTTTTATTCAATGATGTTTCTAGGATTAGTAGGAGATGGCAGGGGCAGGTGCTATCGGCACCCTTTAGCTCTCATGCACGAGGGGTTTTTATTCTTATTCATAAAACGATTCCTTTCCAAGTCCTAAAATCTACCAGGGACCCCGCAGGTATATATCATTGTACAGGGCACATTACTATCTGAAAAACTACATTTATTCAGTGTTTATGGCCCCAATGAGGATGACCCCAAATATTTGATAACTTGTTTCAAACACTCTCAACACTTCCGGGTCAATATATCATATTGACTTTAATGTGGCTTTGGATTAGGTGAGGGATAGGTCGACTGGTTCTGATCAGTCTCATACTCGAGCAAGAAAGTCCAGCACTTCATAACGGATTTAAATCTGGCTGAGATCTGGAGGGAATTGAAGCCAAATGACACAGTATACTCCTGCTACTCTGGCACGCACCAGACGTATTCACGTATAGATTATTTTTTAATATCCGCAAGTCTTATTTATAAAATTGAGGATTGTTATTACGATAGTATAGTCATTTCAGATCATGCTCCAGTGTGAGTTACCTGTTCTGATTAGGGCTGTCACAATATCCCTTTTTCATATCGTCGATATGCCTTTAAGAAATATTGTGATATTCAACATGATCGTTCGTATATAATTATAGTGGATTAATGACAACGTGAACAGAAGTAATTACCACGTGTGGCAGCATTGAGTTCTAATTGCAGTAGCCTGAGCGTGGCTTCTGGATCCGGGTACTTTTTGGCCAATCGTTTCCCGTTTCAGAAACAGAAATTTAAAAACAAGAAACGAATGGTTATGCTATATTCATTTTAAAAACAGAAATTGAAAAACGAGAATCAAATGGTTATTTGTTTTGGATCTGTGTATAAATGAATGCCAACTGCAACATTCCATACTGTCACTCATCTCACAAAACAGTTTTTTTCTCGTAACTTAGTAGGCTAGCTAGACACTTCATAGATCACTCCAAAATGAATGTGGTGATAAACATGATGACGATGAGCGGCCGTCAATTTATGTCCACAAAACAATATTGTGATGCAATGTTTGCTGCTATGTCTGCATATGACAAATTATTTATTGCCATCTCCTGTAGGTTTTCATAGGCATAATGTTATAATGCACTCATAATGACTGTGTAGTTATCGAAAATGTTTTATGGGAAATGTTTGTTGTATTCCCATCCTTAGTTGTGATGACTTTTTAATGCATTTACGGCATGTTACCTCGTCAACATTTGCCGGTTCTCCGTTATCATTGGGTTTGTAGCCGAAAAATTCCCAGATTGGCGAAGTGGTGTTTTTCTTTGAAACAAGATCGGCCATCTTCTCTCGCTTTCTCTTAACTAATGATGACGATCAGTCACGAGATAGGATAATACATTGACACCGTGGCTGTTACATCTATTGCACGAGCCCCCTCTGCAAGAATGAAAGCAAGCGATCAGACGTTATAATTTTACTCTACATCCTACCTTACACTAACCTTCCACTGGAAACTGGAAAATCGATGTAATAACCATCCTCACTCTGCTGTTAACATTCCGCATCAGATAATTAATTAGTACCAGTATACGAATAGGCTAATGGTAACAAAATAATAAATACATAGCAAATAATAACAACCAAATATTTCTAAAAAACAAAGCATACAGAATTTGTTGCGAGGCATCAGAACTAAAATAGAAAATGGAGCGGGAAAGGACGCAACACTCAGTTTTGTTGGGCAGGCCACTGCACATGCAGTTAATACAAATATTTTGAGTTATACAAATTTTCAAATATAAACTCACGTATTATTTTCGACCAATATTATTATTTAAAAGTATGTATGCATGTTTTGTCCTTAGAATAGCAATAATCTTTTTTTTTTAAATATATATTTTTAAATATTGTGGCTACAGACAGTCATCTCTGCGATATTTTCAAATATCGTCATATCCAATATTATTTGATATTGTGACAACCCTAATTCTGATGCTTAGTTCATTAATCGCCCTCCTAAGTGGTGCTTCCAATCCAGATGGCTTCAAGACCCTGCATTTACAGCTTATATTGGTAATCAAATTGATATATTCTTTGAAATCAACACTTCACAGACTTCAGCCTGTACAAGATGGGAGGCTTTTAAGGCTTTCTTAAGGGGCCAAATTATGAACTTTACTAGCACCAAAGTGTTCACAGCAAAGAATGAAATAGCTTGATTCGAAAATTAAAGCTCTTGAGAGAGACGTCTGTCTCAATAAATCCACTAACTCGCACCAGGAATTACTCCAGCTTAGAGCCCAATACAATGAATTAACTGCGGGAAGAGCTGCAGATAACTTAATGAAACTCAAACAACTTGGTTTTACGACCAAGGTGAAAAACCTGGGAGACTACTAGCTTTGGGCATCAAGCAAATGCAGTCAGAGAGGGCTATTAACTCAATTGAAGAAGATAATGGTGTGGTGACTGTAGATCCCCTCGAGATAAATGACACTTTCAAACTGTTTTACGAAACTCTGTACAGCTCTGAATATCCCAGTAACTGTGATGCCCAAGCTGGATTTCTCGACAGTCTTGAGTTTCCTCATATTTCAGAGGATTCAAAATGTAGCCTTGATGCCGGATTGACAGTATTTGAAATTTTGGAGGCAATCGATGCTATGAAGACCGGTAAAACAGCTGGACCAGATGGGCTGCCTATAGATATCTATAAAAAGTTCAAAGTCAAACTCCAAGCTCCACTTTTAGAAATGTTTGTGGAATCATTTGAAAAAGGCTTGCTCCCCCCATCCTTAACAGGATCCCTGATCACTTAATTTTAATACGGGGTAAGCCAAGTAGCAAATATCAGTCGTTTCGTCCCATTTCCCTCTTGAACTCTGATACAAAAATCCTATGCAAGGCACTGGCTCGCAGATTGGAGGGTGTTCTTCCACTCATAATAACGCAAGACCAAAATGGATTTATTAAAGGGCGACAAGGATTTCACAATGTAAGGAGAGTCTTAAATATCCTACATGAAAGAAGGGGCTCTCCAGACACTGCCATTCTGTCGCTTCTGTTGTTTTCAAAACTATCGTCCTGTGTCTCTCCTGCCCTTTCTGTCCAAAGCTCTTGAACGAGCTGCCCTTAACCAACTGTCAGTTTTTCTCCAACAGAACAACCTGCTCGACCCTCATCATTCCGGCTTCAGAACCGGGCATTCCACTGAAACTGCGCTCCTGGCTGTGACCGAGGCACTCGCCACTGCCAGAGCCTCCTCCCTCTCCTCTGTCCTGATTCTCCTTGACCTGTCTGCAGTGTTCGACACGGTCAACCACAAACTCCTGATCTCCACACTGGCTGAGATGGGCATCTCTGGAACTGCCCTCTCTTGGTTTACATCCTATCTCACAGATAGATCCTATCAAGTCTCCTGGAAGGGCTCTGTCTCTGCACCTCATCCACTTTTTACAGGAGTCCCGCAGTGATCTGTACTGGGTCCTCTGCTGTTCTCCATTTACACTAAGTCTCTTGGTTTGGTTATTCATTCACATGGCTTCTCTTACCATAGTTATGCCGATGACACTCAACTCTTCCTCTCTTTCCCTCCCTCTACCCCACAGGTAAAGGAAAGGATATCTGCTTGCCTGGCTGACATCTCTGAGTGAATGTGTAGCCATCACCTGAAGCTCAACCTCGACAAGACTGAGCTGCTCTTCATGCCATACAAGACCTCCCCGCTCCTAGACCTGTCCATCACCGTCGACGGAACCATGGTGACCGCCTCCCGCTCTGCAAGGAACCTGGGGGTGGTCCTGGACGACCAGCTGGACTTCAAAGAACACATCAGGGCAACGGCACAGTTCTGCAGGTTCCTCCTGTACAACATCAGGAGAATTTGGCCGTACCTGACCACCTACTCCGCCCAGCTTCTTGTCCAGACCACGGTCACCTCACGTCTGGACTACTGCAACCTCCCGAAGTTCTCGCACGTCACCCCCCTGCTGAGGTCACTCCACTGGTTGCCGGTCGTGGCCAGGATCAGGTTCAAAGTTCTGACCCTGGCCTACACTGCAGCCAAAAGGTCAGGCCCCTCCTACCTACAGGACTTAATCCAGCACTACGCTCCTGCTCGAACACTTCGCTCTGCTGCTGCAGGGCGACTTGCACTTCCCCCCCTCCGTGTTAACGGCTCCCGCTCGTCCCGACTGCGGAGCTTTTCCACCCTAGCTCCCCAGTGGTGGAACGAGCTCCCCACTCTGCTGCGCTCAGCTGAAACACTGTCTGTTTTTCGTTGTGGTCTGAAAACGCACTTTTTCAGACTCCACCTCGACTAAAATACCAATATAGGGCCATTCTATAGTAGTCACTTCCTGTTTTTTTTGCTTGTTTTCTATTTAACTTGTTTTTTTGGTTATTTTATAGTTCAGAATGTATAGCTGACTGTGTGTACTACTCATGTTTATTACTAGGGATAGCTCCTACACTGTGAGAAAGTTGTGCTTTGTCGGATTCGCTTTGTAGTCGCGTCAATCAAGGCTCGAGACTAACACCGTCCCGTCGTCCCGGGGACGATAAAATATGTATTTGGGACGAACAGAAATCCTCCCCGGGACGAAGGGGATTTTTTTTTTCCCACTTGGAAAATGTCAACTGAGCCGACTGTCAGTGCGCATATCACTGTCACTGGCAAACGTGCGCGTCTTCTGAGCGCTCCCTTAGTTAACAGTGACACGAGACCACTGCACGAAACCCGCGAAAATATCAGAATGTTTAATAGAATGTTTAATAAAAGTTACCGCGGTACTGGCCATCCTCTCAGTCAAGGGAGCACTCGCAAACATGCTGCGCTATTTGAAGAGGATGAACACAGACGAAGATGGAGAACATCCAAAGATTTACCAACTGGGAACTGCGTCCAACCATAGTATAACCCCCGAGTCTAAGGTAAGGACACATTTAAATCAGAGGTGTAATGTTAGTCTATTGGAACTGTATACAGTAACTTAGCTGCTAGTTAGCGTTCTTCTAGCTTGACAGCGGGCTGCTTGCTAGCTAACGTTAGCCCTGTGTGTGTGTGGCATGTGTGAAAAAACGGTGTTAGCACTAACTCCGTGCTGAGTGCGAGCAACCCACAATAATTAGCAAGGCAACCAGCAAAATGTAAGCTACATTTAGGCTATTTCAATATATTATTTTTGTTAATTAGTCTGATTGGTTGATTTCGTGATGTTTTGGTTCATATTAGTAAAATTTTAGATTCATGCCATAGCCGGTGTCAAGCAAATATTTTCCCGGGGCTTCACCGGCAAATGCTTCACCGCTGCACGGCAGTCACCAGAGCATTCAAAACTGGATACACTGTATCAGTTCGCCAGTTGTCTCAATTCAAGCACGAGACAGATACATTGTGTTACGTTACACAGCAGTAATAGCTAACAGTTGAGCAGTTGATTTGATTGTGAGCGTGTATCGTTCGCTCAAAGCAGCATGTTAGCTAGCTGTATCTGTTGTGATATGACTGTGCTGCCACCGAGTGTTGAACATGTTCAGTTTGGAATAAATATGGCTAAATGAACACACTCATATTCCTTACAGTATCCATGAAATTTGACACTTTGACTCCCTTAGATATGTCAGATGATTTCTGTACTTTTCACTACATGTTTTATTAATTCATAAACTATCCTATCAGTCCTTAAAATAATAGAGTTGCAAATATCCATAATAATCTACAAGAGATAATTAACACCAACTATATATATATAAAATATTTATCTCATAATGATTCTTGTTAAAGGCACCTGGGAGCCTTTTGACTAAATAAATTATTTTTCTCTTTCTCTACAGAAACAAAGCTCTGGCTATGAAGCCAAAAGAAAAAGGAAATTTCTTCCAGAATGAAAAAATACCTTTCCATTCATTGATTATGACCAAACAGCACAAATAATGTACTGCAAAACATGCAGGAGCTGTCCAGCTGAGGCCATGGGGAACAGCCTGTTCTATGGGGTAACTGGTGAGAAAGTAAGAGTGAGGAGCATCAAGGAGCATGCAGCCACCACCACACAGCACACAAGTTATCAGAAGGTGCCCTACAGGCAAGAGCTGACCCACAAGGAGGAGCTTTGGTGTCAGCTTTTGACCAAATGGATGCGGCAATCAAAGAGAAGATGGTAAAGCTCTTCAACATTGCCTACTTCATTGCCAAAGAGGAGGCCTCCTTTACCATGTTCCCCAAGCTTGTGGCTCTCCATCAGATGAACGGCCTGGATCTTGGCTCGACATACAACAATGACCAGGCATGCCGCATCTTCATTACGGCCATCGGTTCCTGCTTCTTTGAGGAGCTTCAACAATCCCTGAAATCAGCCAGGTTCTTTTCCATCATGTCTGACTCTTCAGTGGACCGATCAGTGAAGGACCAGGAGCTTATCTACTGCACCTACCTCCAGAATGGTAAACCAGTGAACCAGCTCATCCAGATCGTTGCCATGGACCATGCCCATAGCCAGGGCATTTTGGATGCCATTCTGGCTGGACTGTTGAAGGTTGGGGTGGGAGAGGGGGACCTGAAAAAATGGCTGGTTGGCTTCGGGTGTGATGGCGCCTCCGTTATGCTGGGTGTGAACAATGGAGTGACCGCCAGACTCCAGCGTTTGTGCCCGTCCCTCGTCCCGATCTGGTGTGTGGCTCATCGTCTAGAGCTAGTTGCTCTAGACAGTGGCAAACAGGTTCCCCAGCTGCAAGACATCAAGCAAACGCTACGCGCCATCCACAAGCATTACACCTGCTCTGCGAAGGCCTCACGGGAGCTTGAGGAGATCAGCAAGGTGATGGAGATCTCCATTGTGAGGCCAGGCAACACTGAAGGCACTCGCTGGCTACCACACATGTCACACGCATTGGAGGCCTTCATGAGGAACTACAGGCCCATCTTGATGCACTTTGAAAACCATGCCAGTGACCCGAATGACAAGGAGGCAAGTGCAGCCATGAAAGGGAGGGCAAAGCTTGTGCAGAAGTCCCTGAAGCAGTACAAAATGCTGCTATTCATCCACCTCATGCTGGATGTCTTACAAGAACTGAAGCAGCTCAGCCTCTTGTTCCAGCGATGGACTGCAGACAACAACACTGGCTCTTGTGGCCATGCAGGCGAGAAAAAAACATACAGGAGATGTGAAATATTAGATAGATAATTCATACTGGTCATTCATATTGAGACACACACATTGTAATGGAAATTGACAAAAGCTTTATCTTATTATAATATCATACAACAAATAGGTCAATGACGTGTTTTTTGAGTCCAAAAACAGATATATTTAGCTGAGTCGTCTAGTGATGGGAAATGCTTAGAAAACATATTAATTTTAAAATAGGCATGTTTACACCAACAGACCTTTTTACGGGAGTAAAAACATCAATCTAGAATAAAAATGCATTTCAGCTATTTTGTATGTAATGAAACAACTGTGATTTAGTTAAAGAACATTCATGTGGACTTTTAGTTTGATATTCATTTTAGTGAACTTTAGTTTACTTTGTTTTTTTAATGCTGAAAACCTTATTTGTCATTGACCCATAGGCATACATATTTAATTTTATTTAATTTATTTAATATTGTCACAGCTCAACATAGGCCTACTTAAATGGCTTTTTTTTGGTAACTAAAATGACTAAAATATTCTTAACATTCTTTTTAACTAGACAAACCCAGGCCCAAGACTACACCAGTTTATGGAAGAGGTTGGGGCAGGAAGCATCTGGCAGGGTGTCCAGCTCAGCAGGACCAATGCTGATGATGACACCTTCAATGCACTCAAGCTTTGCCTCACCAACAGCTTCTGTGAGTTCGTCTCAGAGCGTTTCAAGAGTCTGGAGACCGGCGTTCTGAAGGCAACCTCCACACTCTTTGACCTGTCCAATTGGCCAGAAGACACCACCAATCTGGCAACATTTGGCACAGCTGAGCTGAATGCCTTCATGGAGCATTTCCATCGAGTTCTAGAAACATGTGAGAACTTTGAATCAGTGGAGGCAGCTAGGCAAGAGTGGCTTGACCTCAAGGTTCTCATTGCCCGTCACTACAGGCACCTTGATTCCCAGGTGCTGTGGCAGCGGCTGATTCAGGGTGCCATCGGAAGGGACGGCCAGTTCCAGCACATGCAGGTGATTGCAGAGATCAGCCTCGTCCTCCCCATGAGCTCCTCTTGTTGTGAGCGTGGCTTTTCCAGCATGAAGAGGATCAAGTCAGACTGGAGGTCCTGCCTCTCCAACGAGATGCTCAACTGCCTCCTGCAAATATCGGTCCATGGCCCTCCTGCACAGGACTATGACTCAATGAAAGCCGTGACGAAATGGTGGAGTAGTGGCTGCAGGGCACGAAGACCTCATTACAAAGACTGAGGCAACTGAGACTGAGATTTGATGCGCTCACTCACTCCAGCTCATGCGCACTCACTCACCCCACTCACTCTATTACTCTGACAAAATAAGAAATGTGTTTAAATATTGTTATTGTTTTGGTTGTTTTGTTGTTACCTGTTGATCGAATGTGCCTATTCTTAAAATAAATAATTATTTATTTCCTAATCATTTGAATGGTGTTTTTTTTATGGCAATAACAAGTTTAGATGACAAAACCAAAGTAAAGAAACACAACATTTTGATTTTTGGGACGGTTTACATTCACTTTGGGACGGTTAAAATTGTATTTCGGGACGGTTCCGGGACGGTGGTGAAAAAAGTTAGTCTGGAGCCCTGGCGTCAATGACCTTCAATATGCACTTATTGTACGTCGCTTTGGATAAAAGCGTCTGCCAAATGATTGTAATGTAATGTAATGAGAAGGCTTTTGACAGAGTGGAGTGACCTTACCTCTTTGAAGTTCTGACTCGGTTTGGGTGTGGGGAAACTTACTGTAATTGGATAAAGGTTCTTTATACGCAAACTATGGCTGAAATTCTCACCAACAACGTCATATACAAGCCCTTCAATATCTTACGTGGAGCTCACCAAGGATGCCCCTTGTCACCACTCCTATTCGCTTTGGCGAATGGCCGTGGCCATAAGGTCACACAGCAATATTTCTGGCATTAAATTAGGTCATTTAGACAATCGTATAGCTCTTTATGCGGACAATGTAATCCTTTTCCTAACAGACTTAGCAAGATCTATCCCAGCTCTTCTAGATACAGTTGAAGTCGGAAGTTTACATACACTTAGGTTGAAGTCATTAAAACTAATTTTTAACCACTCCACAGATTTCATGTTAGCAAACTATAGTGTTGGCAAGTCAGTTAGGACATCTACTTTGTGCATGACAAGTAATTTTTCCAACAATTGTTTACAGACAGATTATTTAACTTTTAATTCACTATATCACAATTCCAGTGGGTCAGAAGTTTACATACACTAAGTTGACTGTGCCTTTAATTTTTTAATATTTGGTCGCATATCCTTTGGCTTTGCATGCCATGACATCCTGATGTCTGTGACCCAACAACATCAAAAGACTCAATATCTTATTTTCTGGTACTCTTACAAGCAATATTATAACGTCTCTGCATTTGAATGGATCTCTATGGGAATTGGGATGTGGGACTAGATTTAGCTGTACATTACACTGGAACAGTATAGAAACACATGGCTGGCTAAATGGCTCTAAGTCTTCAAGGGTCTGATGTATCAAACAAGCCTTAAATCATCACTCTGCTGCCAGAAATACAGTAGATATGGATGGATAACTTCAAGGGTTTCTTCTCCTGACTTATTTTTCCATACAGTGCAATAGAATAATTTGTCAGGAGAAACAACCCTTAAAGTGATCCATCCATATCTACTGCATATCTGGCAGCAGAGTGATGGTTTGAGGCTTGTTTGATACCTCAGACCCTTGATGACTTAGAGCCATTTTACCAATCATATTCCATACTGTTCCAGCATAATTTACAGCTAAATCTAGTCCCACTCTCCAATTCCTATAGAGATCCATTCAAATGCAGAGACGTTATAGTATCACTTGTAAGAGTACCAGAAAATAAGATATCAAGAGTCTTTTGATGTTGTTGGGTCACAGACATCAGGAAGTCATGGCATGCAAAGGATATGCGACCAAATATTAAAAATTTAAAGGCACAGTCAACTTAGTGTATGTAAACTTCTGACACACTGGAATTGTGATATAGTGAATTAAAAGTGAAATAATCTGTCTGTAAACAATTGTTGAAAAAAGTACTTGTGTCATGCACAAAGTAGATGTCCTAACTGACTTTCCAACACTATAGTTTGCTAACATGAAATCTGTGGAGTGGTTAAAAATTAGTTTTAATGACTTCAACCTAAGTGTATGTAAACGTCCGACTTTAACTGTATCATTAAGACCTTTGGTAGTTTTTCTGGTTATAAAATAAACAACTCCAAATCTTCAATAATGCTGCTAAATAAAAGTGAAAGGATCAGACCTATGGACCTTATCTCTTCATTTAATTCATCAGAATGCTTCACCTACCTTGGCATTCGTATTGTACCCAAGATTAATAAAATAGTTGCAACCAACTATGACCCCATCTTACAGTCAATTACTAATTTGATAAACAAATTTTTAAAGATAAACAGTCAAATTTGCCTATTCCTACAATTGGTCGAATCAACATATTAAAAATGAACATCCTTCCCAAACTACTTTATTTATTTCAAAACATCCCTTTACCTCCGCCGCCATCTCTCTTTATGAAGCTAAAGAAAATATGCACGAATTTCATCTGGAATAACAGACGTCATAGGCTCCGTTTAACTTTGCTGTACCTGCCTTATGACAGGGGGGGGAATCAAAGCCCCAAATTTTCAGTGGTACTATTGGGCTGCTCAATTACGAACAATAATGTTATATTTCACCTCAGAATCACTCCCTGCATGGGCAGATATTGAATCATTTTCAGTTACACATAAATTACCACTTAATCTGTATGTTTACTCCGCAAACATTAGAAATCTTAGGAAACAAACAAGAAATCCCATTGTCTTAAATATGATAAATGTCTGGTATAAGGTACGGGAAGTACTAGAAGAAAAGCACTCTTTATCACGCTTCAGTCCTATCTGGGGTAATGACAACTTTAAACCAGGGAGAGCTGATCCAGGATTTCGTTTGTGGGCGAATAACCAGTTAAGTAAGGTTGAAGATCTATATAACGGTGAAGTCATGATGACATTTGAAGAACTTAATTTGCTGTCCCTAACACATTTTTTCAAATATTTACAAGTGAGAAGCTTTATTGCAACAGCCCAGAATCAAAAGCTGCCTGCACCCCATTTTGTCTACTATGGAGAGAGCGATTTCCAGCCACTGCTATACATGTTAGTCTCTGGTTCTACTGAATCCTCTGTGGGCCAGTTGAATGCATGGAGGGAGGATATACTGGAAGATGTATCCTTGGAAGAGTGGGGTAGTGTGTGCTCAGAGGCCCACAGTCAAACGGTGAATACAAGGTTAAGGCTTTTACAATTGAACTGGTTAATGCGCACATATATAACTCCAGTCAAGCTACAAATTTAACAGTAACTTCCCAGACACATGTATTAAGTGTGAGCAGGCAAAAGGGACGTTGTTTCATTGCATGTGGGAGTGTGGGGAGATTACAGAGTTCTGGCGTGAGGTATGGCTGGGCATCAATTTACCTCTACATCCTAAACTCTTCATATTAGGCGTATATCCTATTACTCCTATGATCCAAAACAAAAAGAAAGCTCTTATTAACATGTGCTTACTCCTAGCTAAACGCCTTATAGCTCTATCATGGAAAAATGTTAAGTGGGCCGCACATAGGTCAATGGCTCAGGGAGATGTCTTCCTGCCTCCCAATGGAGAAAATTACTTATATTCTTAAAGGTAAACGGGGTAAACCTTTGATTCTATATGGGAACCTTTCATTCTCTTTATGGAAAATGAGGATGTGTCTGATGCGTTTACATAGGGCAGAGGAAACAGGAAATGTTTGATTGATGAATGACTGGGCATAAACAAGGAGGGAAAATAAGATACATTTTTACATTTGAATGACCATGGAGAAGTAATGTACCCTTGATCTATGATCCTATGCCTGTTTGTGGAAAATTTTGTTGCATGGTTTTGAGTCAAAATATGTATTTAGACATTTCATTACCTTATTTATTTATTTAATTTTTACACCTGTCTATTTTCTATCACATATATTTTATTCATTTATTTATTTAATTTACTACAGTAGTATTTTGTTAATTTTGTTTCACATTATCTATGTTTGTCTCTTTGTCTTACTATTGTTGAAAATCAATAAATACATTGTTGAAAAAAAACAAAAAAACACTGCTTTTGCTTTAGAAGCATTGAACATGCACTGGCAAGTACGAAATGTGCAAACGATGCCTGCAGAGTAATGTGGCATTTACATTTGTAGCCTGGCAGTTGAACAGTGAGTTGTTAATTCATTGTTATGAACAAAAATTACATCAGTTTTGGTTGCAAAAATTATGGATCAATATCCTTGGGCCAAAAAATCTTTGTCTCTGTTGTCCGCTGTTCCCCAGCTAGCCAATGCATTTAGGTTGCTTCTTTGACGATTACTTTCTATACACACAAAATCTAGTCTACCTCACGCTTACTGCAAGTAGGCTACGTGTAACGTGCAACCAAGCTAGCGCCAATAACAAGTTAAGTGTAATGCATTACTTTTTTAGTTATACAAACATGTTTAAAATGAGGTAAAAATCCAGCTATTGTAAGACATATTTCTTGACCTCATTTTTATTCTTAGAAAGATTGTATTCACATTTATTGATGAAATGAGATGACAAAAAATGTAGCCTAGTTGTAAGCTTGTCGCTATGCTGCCATCACGCAATGAATGAAGGGATATCCAAGTCCGTTCTCATCAATGTTGCCAGAAGCCTGAATTAATTCCCCTCCCAAAAAAAATTCTGAAACCCCCCCCCATCTTCAATTGCCTCCCATAGAATTTTCTCACACAATTTGTCCCCCATTCCTCCTTATAAAATCCCCTGTCAATGACTCCTATACATTTTTATTCTAATACTATTAATTATTTTTGAAATCTCCAACATTTAGGGGTAGATCCCCCAGTCTGGAAACTCTTTGTTGGGCGTGTGCATCCGATGCACCCTCGAATTCTTAGAACAGAACTTGGGCCGTTAAATATTACATCACACAATTCTGCAAGTACAGAAATTGAGAAACACCCTGCGTCTCGAGCCCTGGAGGGTGGGATCGCACCCTCGCAATCGCCAGTTCCTTCAGGGATCCAGGCGGCTTTGCTCGCCTAAGTCTAAAGGTCTCACTAATGTTTGTGACAACATTAAAATAATATAGTATATATGGAGTTTTTACTTGCACAGCAGCAAAGAAAACTTGCGCATTTCAGCCTCATGTTTTCGGGTCAGCATCCATTTAAGTTGTTTGGTTTTTTAAGAAGAACATGCCTGTCCCTTCTATTCTATATATCAAATATCTCAAAATCTCTTTGATCTAGTTTACCTTTTGCGAAATATCACATTTGAAAAAAAATGGAGAAGAAACAATAATACCAAAAGGAAAAGGAAACCCAAACGAAAAAAATATTGTACAAACTAAATTCAACCCTACCCTCACCTACATATAGAAACAGAAGATGTGGCAAGAAATGATGTTGTAGAATCACTACGAAATAAAAATATGACTGTTAAATATTAAATATCACAAATGATTTCCCTTTCAAGTGGCAGACATAGGCACCTTAAAATTTCTTCAGGAAAATGGTCACTAAGTTGTCCCTTACAACATGTTATGCAATCACATAAGTTGATTATAACTGAAATTTTAGTTTTAGCCTTAGTAGGTTTATGCAACTAGACATTGTATTTTAGTATTGTTTTGCAAACATGCGCCAATAATATTTGTTGTTTTTCTAGTGTCTCAGTATATATTGGGATTATGGCAAATACAATATTTTAACATACTTCAATTTATGAACAAAAGAAAATGCATTTCCCAGTAATGGCAAATGTCAGTAATGCAATGTTCGTACCTTTGCATTGCCCTTGGTCTTTCCTCCTTTATCTTTATCGATGGTCAGCTTCCAGTTAGCCAGCTCCTGTCTCATAAGTTCATCCACCTACGTGAGCAACAGAAAAAAACAAGTATTTTTGTACCTGTGTACATTTCAGATAAAGAATTATGGCCCAAGTTTTATGACACAACAAGCCTGATGCACAAATGTTTGGTATTAGCAAACATATCACTGCAACAGAATCAAATAAATTCTTTATCAACAATCAGGAATTAATCAGCAGAGTCGTCCAACACCATGTAATAATTTACCAAGGAAACCCAAACCTCTCTCTGTCTGCCTTCTCCCCTTTTTACAAACTCTGACCTCTTTCAACTCCTGCTATTCCACCATACAACAGTCAGCTCCCTGGATTCCATTCCCGTACTGCTTCTCCAGTCCATCTCTCCTGATATCCTCCCATTCATCTCCTCTCTGGTGAACTCATCCCTGTCCACACTGTCTTCAAACAAGTTTGTGTCACCTTTCTGTTCAAGAAGTCCACTCTGGTCAAGAAACACAATCCATCCTGTCTCTCTTCTTTTATTTCTCTCTAAAACCCTTGGATATGCTGTTTTCAACCAACTTTGCTTTTCACAGTACAGCAGGGGTCTCAAACTCTAGTAGTGTTTAATATTTTCCTGAAAAATTGCTATTTTATAACACCTCGCTCCCGGGTTTCCCGGGAAACCCCGTCAAAGAAACCAGGGGCGTTCTAGTAGGCTATTATCAAATGTGCAATCCAACTTATTGGTTTACAGGCTACCGGCAACCATATGCCATATAAAACTATCTTTCAGCAACATGGTATTGTCCACTAGCTACTATTGGCTGAGATTCTTGAATAACAATAACAACAAACTGTTTTTCAAAGACCTTTTATTAATAAAAGCAACATATTTTCTGTACAAAATGATGGCTGCTTTGGAACTTCGGACACAAACAAAGGTTATAGGGCTATTAGGCCTACCTGAACCATGAGAAGTATTAACGTTGGCTATAACTGTTCATGACAAAAAGGCTTTAGGTCTACAGGGAGAAATTTGGAAATAAAGTAACGTGTGTTATCCAGTCATTTCTCACATTTATAACGAGCCGATAAAAAAAAATAAAACCTAAATAAAAAATCTAGGTTTTTGCTGCAAAAACTGAGAATGTGAGTAATAGGCCTACATTATATAGCTATGGCATGTTATGGCATAAATATTCTAAAATAACTTTTGGCATAAATACAATATCTCCATCAAGACACATCAGCAAATATGCGCTAGCCTACCATTGTGAAATGAGGGACGTTTAGCCGTACGCTACGAGTTGGTAAAAAAAAGCAAAGGTGTCTAAAACCCAGTCTACATCAAACAGCCGAGAGGAGACCAGATGGGACCGGATGGTTTTAGAACGTATTTTGAATAAAGTTTTAGCGGTGTGTACTGTCCAGTTTTAGAACGTCTGCTCTCATCGGCCAGCGTTTCCAAAATTGACCGTGTCAAGTTTTAAACCCGGGCTGTGTTCGGAATGGCTCACTCATTCACTCCCTCCCTATACACTACTTAGGGAATCTACATAGAGCACTAGACAGGGATTCATTGGTGAAAGGAGGAGACGATTTCGAACACTACCGTTTTTGAGCAGGTTACTTAGCAATGCGCAACGCTTGCGTGACTGCGGTCACCGGCTTGGTGAGAAAGCATGCAAGAAACGGTAAAAAAGTTTTCTTTTTTAATTTTTAACAAGGGTTTTGTTGTCTCGTTGTAGGTAGATAGGTAAGTTAGGTAACTAGCTAGCTAATTAAGTTGCATTTTCCATTAAACAGTAATAATTGTTAAATGAAAAAAAATAGTTAACACTTTGTAATATATTTAATCTACCGCGTTTATTTATATTTTGGTTATAAAGCCGATTAAACTGATTTAATATAAGCTACAAGATGAAACTTGCATTTAAATTTACATTTGTAGACCAGCGCAGGCTCAGCCGTGACAAAAAAATGTCTCCGGTCATGTAGTGTACATCGTTTGTACCCTACATTTTGTGGTGCATTGTGGGGGATATTGAGTGGACTATTTAGGGTGTCAAATTGACATTTTGAATTTTGGACACCCTACAAAATGGCCGATACCCTAAATAGTGCACTATATAGTGAATAGGGAGCGATTCCGAACACAGCCCCAGAGTTTTAGAACCGTTTTAGAACGTAGGCTACGTAATAGAGGAAACATATTCTCTTAACCAATCATGAAGCAGCACAGCGGATTGGAAAATATTGTCCTCTCCTTTCTTCGCCGTCTTTGTCGTCTCCTCTTCACTAGAAGTACGGTGGTGCAGGAATGTTAGCCGGAATGCTAACTGAATAATTACTATCAGCTGGGGCCCAGAACAAAGGAGATGTAATTTAAAAGTGGGCCAATATGATGGACAGACATCCTGGAAGGCATTCAGAATGAAATTTGAGCTGATTGCTGTGGCTAACCATTGGTCTACGTTAGAACGAGTTGACCAGCTAGCAGCAGCTTTGGAGGGCGAGGCTCAGAGAGTGTTGTTGGATGTTCCGGAAACTTCCCTGAGTGATCCACAAGTGCTACACCTAGCACTGGAAAGGTGGTTCCGGGATGTCACACCAACTGCGGCAGTACGGCAGCAGTTCCAGGAGCGAGCCCGGAAGCTAGGGGAGAGGCTAGGCGTCTTCGCAGCCGAACTGCGCTATGTGTGTCAGCGGTGCTTTCCGACCTTCACAAGGGATGTGGTACAAACATTAACTATGGAAGCATTTATAAAAGGCATAATTCCGGAGCAGTTGCGACAACAAGTCCGCCAGGCGAACCCACTGACATCAGAGGAAGCTTTAGAAAAAGCTCTAGCTATTGAGGAGATACGATGTGAAATGGCAGTAGGTGATAGCCGTTTAGCTATAGCACCCCACCCCCAGACCTGCGCTGTTCAAATGACAGTACAACGATGCGCTACACCAGTAGCTAGGCAACAAAGTGGAGTAGCACCCCAGACCTGTTGGCGTTGTGGACACATCAGTCATATTCGCCAAAATTGCACATTGACAGACACCACCCTCCCCTCTAAGGATTTGGGAAACGAGCCCGGACCAGTGTAACCGGGAATACACCGGGCCTCCTCCGTCTCCCCATCACAGAAGCGCCACCCTATTACCTGCTGGGTCTGACTGCTGCCAAATCCAGATACAGGTCAAAGGTCAACCAATTACTGCCCTCGTGGACACAGGGGCAACAGTTACAATAATTCACTCAAAGTTTCTACCCCCGGGTACTGAGCTAGCTGCGACTGACCTGCCTCTTGTCACAGTTAATGGGGAGAGAGCCCCTATGCTGGGCCACAGCTGGGCAGAAATTCAAATAGCTAGCCAATTCTTCCACCACCCTGTTTGGATGGCAAATATCAAAGAAAAGTGCCTGCTAGCGCTGGACTTTCTGCACCAAGCAGGAGGGGCGCTTGATCTCAGGAAAGGCATGGTGACATTTAGAGGGGGGGAATCAATCAGGCTTTTCTCGCCTTATAGCACTCATGTAGTTACAGTGGGGGGCACGCTAGGAGTTAATACAGCCCCTTTAGAACCTATTCCTGTTCCCATGGGGATTGGGGTGGGGGAATCTATTGGAGTACAGCTCCAGGAACCAGTGCTCACTATCAAAACCATTTGGGAAAGGAATTGTAAAGGACTGGGACCTGGGCAACATGATCAATTGTGGGCCTTGCTGTAGGAGTTCCACCACAGCTTCGCCGCGTCCCCCAGGGATGTGGGGCATACATGTTTGGTCCAACACACTATCAATACCGGCGATGCCTGCCCCATCCGCCAACGCCCTTGGCAGCTTCCCCCTACCTGCCAAGCCGCTATGGACAGCGCCCTGGAGGAGATGCTAACTGCGGGCATTATAGAGCCGTCGGAGAGTCCCTGGGCCTCCCCTATTGTCCTAGTTCCCAAGAAGGACTAGGAGGTTCTTGTAGACTTCCGGTGGCTGAATGATGTGACAGTGAAGGACTCATACCCCATGCCTCGCATATACGACTCCCTGAATCAGGTCGGGGGGTCAAGGTGGCTCTCATCGCTTGACCTCAAGAGCGGGTACTGGCAGGTGCCCCTGGCACCAGAGGACAAGGCCAAGACGGCATTCAGTACAGGGCGGGGGCTGTGGCAATTTACCAACACACCTTTCGGGCTCTGCAACGCCCCCGTCACCTTTGAACGACTTATGGAGCGAGTCCTAGCTGGAATACCCCCTGAGCAATGCCTGGTGTACTGAGACAACATACTGGTACATGGGGCAAGCTTCGATGCTGCATTGCTGGCCCTTCATAAGGTACTAGGCCGTATTAGAGATGCAGGCCTCAAGTTGCACCCAGATAAGTGTCAGCTGTTTCACCATGAAGTCACCTTCCTGGGACACCGCGTGAGTCAGAAAGGAGTACGGACGGAACAGGACAAGATAGCGGCTGTGCGGGACTAGCCATCACCTACTGACCTCCGGCAGCTGCTGGCTTTTCTTGGTCTGGTTTCGTATTACCGCCGCTTTGTAGCCGGGTTTGCTACGATCGCTTATCCATTGCACCGCCTTCTGCAAAAGGACACCCCCTTCACCTGGGGCAGAGATCAGCAGCTAGCCTTCTCCGTGCTCAAACGGGCCTTGTGTCAGTCTCCTGTTTTAATAGCCCCTGACCCCCATAGGGCCTTCATCCTCGACAAGGATGCCAGTGGCGAGGGCCTTGGCGCTTGTTACGAACCCCCCCCTTTGATGGCTCGTCTAGGGGTAGAAAGGGGGAAAACGTAACATGCCGTGACTGCATGTTATGCTGGGCAATGGCGATATTGAGTACAAAACAGAACTACAAGGACAAGGAGGGTAAAAAGACCAAAAGTAACAAAAGGTTTATTTCCAAATAATAATAATAATCATCACCTCAACACGAGGGAAACACATAGGGAGACCAAAGGGGAGGACGCCATAACAAACGGGTACCAAAACAATGAAATCAACAAAACACCCCAGCTAAGACCCTGGCACTTCCTAGTCCCCTAACCTAAATACACAAATATCCTATTTCCTGGCTGGCTATCCCACCTAAACTAAACCAAAAATTACATGAGGCGGCACCCGCCTGGGGAAACTAGCCTGGTGTATCTATACAAAGTCCAAACTGCGTGTTGCGCGATGTAAGCCCGTGGGCATCTTACCTACATACCTCGCCCTCCCCTGAGGCATTAACGATCGGGAGGATGACGAACGGACACAGTACTCTTGGACAACAAAGACAAAAGCTAGAACTGTGTGGACACAAAACAGTCGTCACACACAAGACAGTACAACAGAAACAAAACACCGGTGGTGAGCGCAATCTCTTCTCTATACAGAGGGAGCGAAAAGTTTAAATAAACGCGGACGACCCTCTGATTGGACGCTGGACAAACAGGCAGACGAACACCATTGGTCGACGGACAACACGGAGGAGCCAAAGCAATGCCTGGGAGAGAGACAGAAAGAGAGAGACAGAGAGAAAAACCAACCTGCAACAATACAGACGTGATCTGACTATCGCGTCCGTAACAGCGCTGTTCTGTTCCAACCTACACCAGACGGGGAGCGTGTCGTGGTCTACTACAGCAGGGCATTCAGCAAGCCAGAGAAAAATTATTGCGTCACCAGGAGAGAGCTGCTTGCCGTGGTGGAGGCCATGCAACATTTCCAGCATTACTAGTGCGGCCTTCCCTTCACGGTCAGATCAGACCATGCTGCTCTGCAGTGGCTACTTTCATTTAAGGAGCCAGGGGGACAGGTAGCCCACTGGCTGGAGTGTCTGCAGGCCTTCCAGTTTCAGATCCAGCATCGAGCCGGGGGAAACCATGCTAATGCTGATGGGCTGTCCCGGCGGCCCTGTGCACCGAATTGTGCGCACTGCGACCAGGCTGACAGGCAGGAGCAACAGCGCCAAGAAGGGCTAAGTTGTCATGCTGTCCTGCCATTAGATGTGCACGGGTGGCGGGAGCACCAGCTGGATGACCCAGACCTTACATTAGTCATCTGGTGGGTGGAAAGCTGACCACCGTGGGAAGCCGTAGTGGGGAGGTCCGCTACCGTGTGGGGATTGTGGTCACAATGGCTAGGCCTGAAAGTGCGAGACAGGGCCCTCCAGAGGAGCTGGCAGGCGCCCGCAATAGCTGGTTCAATAGCAGCTGGTTGTCCCACAGCAGGTTTGTTGGCATATCCTTTGCATGCCATAACTTCCTGATGACTGTGACCCACCAATATCAAAAGACTCTTGATATCTTATTTTCTGGTACTCTTACAAGCGATACTATAGCTTCTCTGCATTTGAATGGATCTCTATGGGAATTGGGGGGTGGGACTATATTTAGCTGTAAATTATGCTGGAACAGTATGGAATACATGGTTGGCGAAATGGCTGTAAGTTGTCAAGGGCCTGAGGTATCAAACGAGCCACAAACCATCACTCTGCTGCCAGATATGCAGTAGATATGGGTGGATCACTTTAACCTCTTGCTGCCAAACGCCCCCTAGTGGTAACACAGGCGTTACGGAAGTTATTAAATTATATATTTCATTAATTTAATAATATATAATAAACTGCTCACCTCAATATTTTGATTAAATATCCTTAAGATATATCCATTCCTTCTGGGAAAGTGGTTTTTAAGCCCAAAACGTTGAGTTAAAACTTTGTAAATAACGTTGGAAACTCTGACCTAATTCTCAAACATGTATTGCAGCTTGATGTCACACCATAAACAATGTGCTGGTAAACTGTTCTGCTTAATTGTATTTCACAAAACTTTGGTTTTAAAAATCATAATAACGTTAGGCTTCAAGAAAAAATACTTTAAAACTTTCATACGGCTGTACATGATTTTTTTCCTATTTTAAACCGATGCTACTACTCGGGGTTATTTTGAGTGTTTATACCATCATTTTTGAAGTCAAACTATTGTTGAATCCTTTACTTTGTGCTGACCTATATTCTCTGTGGAAGTATGGCAGCGGAGCGATACTTTACGTTACCTACGAATGTAGTGCCGGCATTGGTCGACTACAACAAAGAAGAGCAACAAGTTGCAATGGCCACGTTTGCTCCACCGCCGTACTTCCACAGAGAATATAGGTCAGCACAAAGTAAAGGATTCAACGATAGTTTGACTTAAAAAATGATGGTATAAACACTCAAAATAACCCCGATAGACTGTCTTCGTATTTAATTTGCTTTGGGTGCACTGTGGAGTGTTTAAGTGCGTTTGGTAGTGGATGCTACCGATTACCATAGAGTTACGCTAGCGTTAGCAACGTGTGTATGTCCAAAAGAAGGGACAACATGGAATTAGCTGAACATGGTTTCCATCAATCAACTACATCATGGGTAAGTCGTAATTGAGACATTATGTCCAAAATTCCGAACTATCCCTTTAAGGGTCGTTTCTCCTGATAAATTTTCCTATTGAACTCTATGGAAAAATAAGTCAGGAGAAGAAACCTTTCAAGGTATCCATCAATATCTACTGCATATCTGGCAGCAGAATGATGGTTTAAGGCTTGTTTGATACCTCAGACCCTTGATGACTTAGAGCCATTTAGCCAACCATGTGTTCCATACTGTTCCAGTGTAATTTACAGCTAAATCCAGTCCCACCCCCCAATTCCTATAGAGATCCATTCAAATGCAGGGAAGTTATAGTATCGCTTGTAGGAGTACCAGAAAATAAGATATCAAGAGTCTTTTGATATTGTTGGGTCACAGACATCAGGAAGTCATGGCACGCAAAGGATATGCGACCAAATTTTAAAAACGATTACTTTATTCTACATTATGTTACAGTCAATTTTTTGATGCCCGAAAATGGTCCGAAAAACAGTCTGTACTTCAACCTCATTGTCATTGTATCCTTTCATACTCAAAGTGCTAGAGTACAGAACCAAAATAACAAAAAATGTGTCACTGTCCAATGAATTATGGTGCTCACTGTAACTTCCCGGTGGCAAACATTTCCATTTCAGTGGGAATTGTGGTAGTTACCACATGTAGGCTAGCTAAACCACTCGTTTACCTCGGTTAAACGTTAAAGGTTAATGTTGGAGGACAGGGATGAGAAATGAATAAGTGTTTGAATTTGTTGTGTTTGAACTAGTATGTGCGGGACAAGCAGTAAAATTCCCAGTCCCTCCGCTCCGCTCCAGTCGTAACGTTATTCAGTATGACTGGCGTTGTCTGACACCGCCCATATACTATTATAGTTTAGAGTAAAGCAAGTACCTGGTACATACGCAGTAGTTTGGGGCTATATCTCTGCTCTCACTATAGGTAGAAAGTTGGCTGAGAGCTCATTTTAATCAGGAGGAGAGCTACTTTTCTACAAATTAAACATAATCCTTTGATGGAATTACCCTTTAATCAGTAGCCAATTTAGGCCCTGGAAACAAGGTGTCCACACTCTTTAGCCAATCAAGCATTTAAGTTCAGGAACACACCAAAAACCAGCAGACATAGCAGAAATCCAGAATTAGAGTTTGAGATTCCTGCACTACAGTGACTTTTACCAGTCTGATTTCAGGGCTGGCCACTCAACTGAGACAGTCAGCGCTGAGCTCTACTCTCAAAAGTGGCTCTTCTTTCTCCTCAATTCTGATCCTTCTCAACCTATGCATACATTTGCCACTGTCCAGCTAATCTCATCCACTGGCTACCGATATTCAGCTCACATCAAATTCAAAAACTTCGTGCTCACCTATCAAGAACCTAAAGGGATCAGTATATCTTCAAATGATCATGAGACCCTATGCACTAGCCAGAACTCTGTGTTCTGCAACCACTGAGTACCTGGCACTTCCTGAGTGCCTGCACTGCCTGGTCACATCTCCTGTCTTTTCACTATCACTAGGATAGTGGTCAAATGAGCGTCCCATGGCAGTCAGGACATCAGATATGCTACCCATCTTCCAACTCCAATTTAAGACTCTTTTCTTTTTGTATTTCCTTCTGGAATAGGTAGAGCTGTGTAAAGATATGTTAGCTGTGTAGCTGTATTTATTTTTGCTTATTATACTGATTGTTGGTTTCTTTCGGTTTACTGACTGTTTGCCCTAACCCTACATCCGCATATAGTACCTGAAGCCTGACTTCAGCCTCAAGCTCCTTCCTCTTTTCTTCCTTGATCAGCTCAGCCTCATGCCTCTGGCTGAAGTTCTTGTACTCGTTACGGTTCTGCCAGATTGCTGTGGAAACAGACCAGTTAGTTTGTTATGTTCTGCAGCTCAAGCAAACATCATAACCAGCATAACTGAAGTGGCGTTGACACTCCTATGTGTAAGGCTGTGAAGCCAGACCGCTGAACCTCATCATTTGAAGAATAATCACATTATCGTGAAGAAATTATTTGATCGTCAAACAGAATGAGGTTAAGCATTGTGAATAATGGGATTGAAGGCAACATACAGTTAACAAGAGGTTGAACAAATTGTTATTTGTACTGATTATAGTGATTTTAATTCCGTTTTATGATTTTTTTTATGATTTGCATGCTGAATAGCTACAGGGCTGTGTCTCAACACATCCGGTGCAGGTTAGACTGCAACTGACATCTGAACATCTGATATCTATACTACAGCAGAAAAATAGCTTCTTATACACATTTGTGGTGAAGGGGTGTTGATATTCTTTTATTCATAAAGTAAACAAAATAAATGCTTAGCGGTATGTAGTCGATAGTAAGGTTAAGATGAGGTATATGCTGCCAAATGTCCAAATGTTCTATCTTCAATGAAAATGCCCGTGTTACCCCACTCCTTAGGAACTACCATCATCCTGTATCTCTCTTCCCTTCCTGTCCAAAACTCTCGAATGAGCTGTCCTTAACCAAATGTCTGTTTTTCTCCACCAGAACAACCTGCTTGACCCTCATCAGTCCGGCTTCAGAACCGGGCATTCCACCAAAACCGCTCTCCTGGCTGTGATGGAGGCACTTGCCACACTGCTAGAGTGTCCTGATTCTACTTGACCTGTCTGTGGCGTTCGACCAAGATCCAACCAAGTCTCCTGGAAGGGTTCCCTCATTGCACCTCATCCCCTTTCTACAGGAGTCCTGCAAGGATTGGTGCTGGGTCCTCTGCTGTTCTCCATTAATACTAAGTCTCTTGGTTCAGTCATTAATCCAGCCCCTCCTACTTGCAGGACTTAATCCAGCACTATTTTCCTGCTCGACCACTTCCCCCCCCTCCATGTCAATGGCGCTCGCTCGTTCCGACTGCGGAGCTTTTCCACCCTAGCTCCCCAGTGGTGGAACAAACTCACCATTCTACTCCAACACTGTCTGCGTTCCGTCGCAGCCTGAAGACACATCTCTTCAGACTCCACCTTGACTGATATACCAATCTAGGACCTTTTCTCATAGTACCTGTTCCCTGTGTTTTTTTCTGTAACTGTTTGTTTGATGTTATAGTATAGAATAGTATTTAAAATAGAATTATAATATAACGGATTTACCCACAGCTTACTGGGAACTACACTCAATGTTCATTACTAGGGATAGCTGCTATTATGGGCAGGATTTACTTTGTCCAATCTGTTCTGTAGTTGCTTCGATGACCTTCTGTATGTACTTATTGTATGTCGCTTTGGATAAAAGTGTCTGCTAAAAATCGGTAGCCTACATCAAAAATAAAATTTAATGATTGCACTACAGTATGTGAAATGCACTCAAAATGTGAAAATAACAATAGGCCTATCAATCATATTGGAAAGACAGTGCTTGAGTGGAAAAACGAACGTACACATGTAGCCAGCGAGACCAACCACCGATATGTAAAAAAAAAAAATTTACATATCGGGAAAGAGAATACTCCCCTCCAATAAGACCCAATAAGACATATTTGGTCGCATATCATTTGCATGCCATGACTTCCTGATGTCTGTGACCCAACAACATCAAAAGACTGATATCCAGTATTTTAGATATTGATATATTCTTTTCTCGTACTCTTACAAGCAATACTATAACGTCTCTGCATTTGAATGGATCTTTATGGGAATTGGGGGGTGGGACTAGATTTAGCTGTAAATTACACTGGAACAGTATGGAAGCACATGGGTGGCTAAGTCATCAAGGGTCTGACGTATCAAACAAGCCTTAAATCATCACTTTGCTGCCAGAAGTACAGTAGATATGGATGGATAACTTGAAGGCTTTCTTCTTCTGACCTATTTTTCCATAGAGTTCATTAAGAAAATGTCAGAAGAAACAACCCTTAAAGTAATCCATCCATATCTACTGCATATCTGGCAGCAGAGTGATGGTTTGAGGCTTGTTTGATACCTCAGACCCTTGATGACTTACAGCCATTTTACCAATCATGTATTCCATACTGTTCCAGCATAATTTACAGATAAATCTAGTCCCACCCCCCAATTCCCATAAAGATCCATTCAAATGCAGAGACGTTATTGTATCGCTTGTAAGAATACCAGGAAATACGATATCAAGAGTATTTTGATGTTGTTGGGTCACAGACATCTGGAAGTCATGGCATGCAAAGGATATGTGAACAAATATACCACACTATAGTTGTCAGGGGAGTGGCTGAGTCGGTGGACCAAGCGCGACTGTCAGGGATTCTAAAAGTGTAGGTAATAACACCTACACCACTAGATCTGCACAGGAAAAGGGTAAAATAAACAGTGGGAAAAAACCTCCCGGCGTAAGCCAAAAATAAAGCAACCCCAAACGAGGGCGAACTCGAGAATAGCGAGTAATCAATAACAAAAGAACCTCACGCTCTTAAACGAGGTGCGAATACAGGAGGTCAAAGAAAAAACAAAAGAAACACCCCGTATAAACAGGTGAGAGAAGTGACAGAGAAACTAGAACCTGTTCCCTACAGCTCTACGTGAGAACGATCTGAACAAAAAGGTAACAGGTAGGAGATTACAACGGATGAAGAGAGAAAGGAAAGAAAAAACTAAAATAAATCTTTCTTCTAACTCTAAACCGGACTTGCTGCGTTTCCTATTCGTACGAACCAGAAATGCAGCGACCGAATCCTATACCTTACCGACCTCCTTGTCAATATAGCAAAGACAATATGGACGCGTCTGAAATGCGGAAGTCCTGGGCTATTTATAACCGGCAGGAAATCCAAAACAGGTGAAAGGGATAATTGCCGGGCGAGATTCAAACAACGAAACGGAGGCGGAAAAAATCCAAAGAAAAACTGAAGGCTGAGGCTGCTAGAAACCATGACAATAGTTTGCTAACATGAAATCTGTGGAGTGGTTAAAAATTTGTTTTAATGACTTCATCCCAAGTGTATGTAAACCTCCAACTTCAACTGTATTTATGAACTCAAAGATAGACGCTATAGTCCACTATGTCACGCATGGGTATAGACTGGGTGGGGGGTTGCTTGTTAAATGGACTTGCTACAGGAAAATAGTGACACTTTGTATTCTTTGTGTTTACACTTTGTAAACTCTGTATTTGGCCGAAATTGTCACGACCCATCTACCAATAAAGTTAAAACACAGAGTTTGTGATTTACACTAATAGTTTGGCTGCAGGAGCAACGACTGTCTCAGTTGAGCAAAATGATGCTGCCGGCGGCATGATCGCTAGGCATCTGTACAAAGGAGTTAAAGCCCAGATACATTTTCATTGTTTCTTGAAAATTTAAAAAAAGATGTGAAGCAGGTGACGTGAAGCTAGGAATGGGACAATAATCGATATAACTACTATATATTGCGATAAAAAAACATTAAAGATTATTTAATCATCATAAATTTATGATACCGAAATATCGAAAAACCATCTGTTACACTGTAACATTGGTCATAGAAAACATTGGTCATGAAGAAGAAGAGTATAACTGGCTACGGACATGGGGGAGCACTTCTTATTCTCTGACACTCTCTGAGACAGCAACATCATTGTACCATGGCAGAGGTCATACATCACTGCAGCAGGAGATAATGTTACTAGAAGCAACGGAGCTTTGCACTCATCAAAATGTTTACATTTACCTCAATAGGTTGCACGTTATTTTGGTGAAAAAGATTTTTTCTATTTACTTCTGTTATTTCGTGAAAACTAGTTATTGGCATGTCTGAAATGTTCATATTTTTACATAATGCCTAACAATAAAACATGTTTTCTGATTGGTATAAATTAGTCTTTTTTAAGTAATTGAAGTACGTTTCAATACTGTGTTAAGACGTTCATCTTATTTCTATAATTATTGAGATAATATTGTATATCATGAAAATGTTGGCCAAGATAATCGTACTATGAAATTTTTATATTGACACATGCTTACGTGAAGCACTTTTACCTTAGATAAGATATGGGCCTGCATTCAAATCTTTATTGACCCAAATTAGCGAGATAATAATAATAATAATTTTATTTGTATTGCACCTTTCGAGCATTTAGCACAAAGTGCTTTACAGCAGTAAAAATAGCACAATACAGCAAAAGACTCAAAGTAAAAGTAGAAAAAAAATAATAATAATAATTAACACAATAATCAAAAGAATAAAACAGATATAAATTAATTTAAAATAAATTACAGCATAAAATAGAAATACTGCATATTGTAAGTAAAAAAGTGGTTAAAATGGGTAAAACAGAAGTTAAAATACAGGTCATACATTATAAAAGGCAGTACGATAAAAATGGGTCTTAAGAAAGGATTTAAAAGAGACCTGACTCAGCAGCTATGATGCTCAAGGAGAGGCTGTTCCAGAGTGTAGGGGCTTTTACAGCAAAGGCATGATCACCAGTAGTTCTTAATTTGGACTCTGTAACAGCTATAACTGGTTGCCAGGCCATGTAATGCCTTCTAAGTGACAAGTAAAACTTGAAAATGGATTCTAAAATTAACTGGTAACCAGTGGAAGGAAGCCAGGAATGGAGTAATGTGTGACTTTTTTGTTGTCCTAGTCAAGAGTCTAAGCAGAATTCTGAACAACTTCAATTCTGAATACATTCATGGTTCAGGCATGTAAACAAGGCATTACGATAGTCGAAGTGTGAAGAAATAAAAGCATGTATAAGTTTCTCAGTGTCCTCAAAGGATAAAACCTGTCTAACTTTGGCAATGTTTCTCAGCTGATAAAAACATGACTACTACTTTTTTTGTATGATGATAAAAGCGTAGATAAGGATCAAAAATCATTCCAAGGTTTCTAACAACTGGCTTTATATTGTTCGCCAGTGGTCCAATAGCCAACTGAGCATGCTCTTAGAAAGACTGAGGCCCAATAATTAGTACCTCCGTTTTATCTGGGTTTAGCTAAAGGAAATTTTTGGGACATCCAGCTTTGAACATCCCCTAGGCAGTCATGGAGAACAGATAATCTATTTAGGGCATGAGGTTTGAAAGACAGGTAGAGCTGCGTGTCGTCAGCATAACAATGAAAAGATAAATTATGACGATGAATCATATGGCCCAGGGGAAGCATGTATATGGAGAACAAAGTCGGAACGAGAATAGAGCCCTGTGGAATACCACAACAGACCAAAGCCGATGAGGATCTATAATTTCCAATGGAAACTAAGAAGGTTCTGTCTGACAAGTAGGACTTAAACCATTCTAATGCAGTCCCAGATATCCCACCCCAGTATCAAAGTCTTTCAATAAGGATAGATTGATCAACCGTATCAAAAGCAGCACTCAGGTCAAGCAACAAGACAAAACCAAAACCACATTTGCATTCATCAGTAAGTCATTTGTGACTTTAAGAAGGGTGGTACTGTTATGCTGCCAGAAGCCAGATTGGAATTTTTCACAAGTATTATATCTTTAAATAACGTAAAACTTATTTTGAATGTAGGTTAAGTGAGGGGTTCTAGCACGCAATATCGCTTGTGTTCAGTATTCAGAGTGCTGAACGTTTTAACAAGGGCATTGACTGTTGGAACCGCTGAATTCAGATAATACACATTTTACCTAGTCCTCACTTACCCGACACCCGTTAGTGCTCCACTTTCTGGCCACTATCTAATAACACCTGAACTAACAAAACAACTAACCATTTCACCACGGTTTCTTTTGTTTTGTAACCATGCTGTTCACAATTAGAACTCAAATGTTTTACATTGTGCTATGTCATGTATTTTAAGCCAGTTGGCTAACTGATGATGAATGCCTGGATGTTTGTCAGTCAGTTATAAACTGCCTGGATGTTTGACAGTCATGTAAATTTCTTGAGTGTATTCCAGCATTGTGACACTTTTCAGCTCCCCTAGACTGCCATTTTGTTGTTACCGTTTAACTTGAGGACCTGTGAACTGTGAACTGACTTTTGTGCTCTCAAGGAACACTGGCATAAACTGCATCTGAAGACCAAAAGGGGGGATGTAGGGACAACAGACTACATTTTCAGGCATTCCACAGGAAACCCAAGACAACACGGCCCCAGCGTAACATCCGTCGTTACACTCCACCAATCCTGTAACTCAGAAATACGAGGAGGGGCCATAAAACCATAAAACTCTATAAAACTAACATTCCAGACTCAACCCCTCCATTTTGTATTCTTCCTCCATTTCATTCTTCCCTTTGTGCTAGCTACACAGCTATACAAAGGTAGAGCTCCATTTTCTCCATTTTTGTTTTGTGTCAGCAACATAGCTATAAAAAGCTGCAGCGGCATCAGAAAGGCTGCGGAGAGAAACGCAAGTGCCACTTCTTTACAGATATCAAGGTTGGATTTTCTAAGAAGAGGCTGGATGCTTGCAGACTTAAAATATTCTGAAACCATCCCTGTGCAGAGGGAACTACAAACCCCAATTCCAAAAAAGTTGGGACAGTATGGAAAATGCACATAAAAGAAAGCAGAAAGCAGTGATTTGTAAATTCTCTTTTACATATATTTAATTGAAAACAGTACAAAAAAAGATCAACTTTATCAACTTTATTGAAGGGTTGTTTCTCCTGACTTATTTTTCGATAGGAAAATGAGTCAGGAGAAACAACCCTTAAAGTGATCCATCCATATCTACTAGCAGCAGAGTGATGATTTGAGGCTTGTTTGATACCTCAGACCCTTGATGACTTACAGCCATTTAGCCAACCATGGGTTCCAAACTATTCCCATGTCATTTACAGCTAAATCTAGTCCCACCCCCCAATTCCCAGAGATCCATTCAAATGCAGAGAGGTTATAGTATTGCATGTAAGAGTACCTGAAAATAAGATATCAAGAGTCTTTTGATATCCTTTTATACCCAGTCATGATAGCATCACCTGTTTACCTGTGGAATATTCCAAACGGGTGTTTTTTGAACCAGTCTTTTTTTTGCCCCTGTCCCAACTTTTTTGGAACGTGTTGCTGGCATCAAATTCGGAATTATCGTATATATATTTACAAAAACCAATAAAGTTGTTAAGTTAACTCTTTTGATAGTGTACTGGTAAAAAGGCTGTCCATATAGTTTAAAATATAAAGTGTTGGTGATGCGGTAAGTGAGATACCCAAAATTTATGAAAGTGTGCTGAAAACCTTTTTCCAGTAATTCTCCACAATAGGACAGAGCCAGAGAACAACAAAATGTGTATCTGGAAGACCGGTTTGACAGGAAGTACAAATAGGGGAGTCAATGAAGCCCATTAAAAACAGCCTTATATTTGTATAGTGCATTTTGCGTAGTATTTTGTATTGACTGCAGTGCAAATTGGCCAAGTTACGGCTTAGCGAGGCATGCCCCATACCTATACAGCACCGAGAGTTTGGCACTTTTCAGGGTTTCCTACAGAAGTAACCACAATGACCATAGACTCTGAGCCCTTAAAAACATTAAATTCTGTATGTTCTGACCTCATGTAACCATACAGCATTCAGGTACAACTTCACACATCCACACAATAAAGCCCAAAACTTGGGTTATTTTGCCGTTTTTCTCCTTCCTCTTCCGCTTCTTCTTCTTCCCATTTCTCCTGCCAAACTGCCTGCCTCCGCCCCAATGTTATCCAATGGGAATTATTCTTTGAGGGTATGGTCCGTATACCTGCTCATCAAGCTTATCGCCCAATAAAAACGCTTCATACTAATGGTTTTTAATGTTATACAGCTAATGGCTTCATGCTTTCCAAGAAGTTACTGTGGCCTAATGGATAGAGGTGCCGTCTCTCACACAGAGGATTGTGGGTTCGAGCCCAGCAGGGCACATGTTTATTTTCAACAAAAACAATGTGCAACTGTTAAGTACTTTTCATTTATTAGACTGTTATTATTTTCACATTTTTATTGCAAAGGCAAAAGAGGTTTCCAATATTAACTGTTCAATGTTTCACTGACACTTGACGCTTGCTCTTGTCTGGTTTGGGGAGGGTGTTAAGCTCTGCTCTTGCGGTCATTACTGACTGACTGTGGAACCGAACCTCAACGTACCCTTGCCTCGGCCAACATTTCTTTATTCATTAATTTCTTCACTTCAGCTCTGTTCACTTTATCCCTTTCACACAAAACACAATGTCACCATAAAATTAACTACTAGGAAAATTAAGAATTTACGATAATAGCCTACATTAAGAATTGATGATAGCCTCATTTAAGCTGCAATCCTTCAAGAGATCAGATTTATAAACCGCCAATTCCCGAAACATATCTCATTCATGGTTAGTCACTTAAAAAGAAAAACAGCAATAGCCTCCGAATGTGGCTCTAGTCTATGCTACTCTGCAGATAATGTAGCTTACTACAAACAGTTTTAATTATAATAATAATAAGAAGAAGAAGAAGAAGAAGAAGAATCTCTGGTATGTACTTTCTTAGTAGTATCTATTGTTTTCTTTCTGGCTAAGATTCTTGGGAAATATGCGTTGTCCAATTAAGCTTGTTAGCCAACCTTACTGTTGCCAGAGAAGCGTCAGTCTGCTTCTAGTCAGGAAGCAGATACAAGCTAGGCTACTACGAAGTGAATCAACATGCCTTATAGCCTACATTCATTGCACTACAGAAAACTAAACTAAACCTAGCTGTCCGGTACCAAAACATTTCCTGCAGGTAACGTTCTACATACTGGAAAAACAACTGCGAAGGAATTTCTGCGAATTAACTCACTCGCTCACTCGCTAGCTGGTAGCCCACACATGGAAGGTTGGAGTTACGCATCCGGCAATCCAGTGTTGAATAGCCTAACGTTAAATGTATTTAATTTTCTATAGAATACTAATAGCCCTATTTTAAAACTGTATTTCCATATTTTACTGATGCAAACTATTTAGGCTGTACTAACTATTTAGGCTGTATGTCTTTCAGCTAGAATGTGTTTGCGTCTAGCTCATTGTGCATGCATGTCTCCATGTAGACTTGGTTCATTAATTTACATGCTTCTTCATGATCCATAGCTCAGGTGGTGCTGTTCATTGTATTTCATTACACATTAAATACTGCTCATCTACAAACTCTTTTAATGTAATTGTGTGCTGTCTGTAATAGGATAACTGTTCTCATTCTTGTCAATAGAGGTTGCGCGAATGTCTGCATGCATTTCTTTGGAATGCATGTCTCTCTCTGTGTTTATCTTCATGCATTATTCATCATTAGTTAGCTATAAAAATTAAGTGATATCAGATCAAAAACGTCCACGATGTAAAAAAAAAAGCCAAGTTACGCATAGCCTACATAGCGCTGTCTATTAATTCCAACTTGCAAAAACTAGGCCTGCCTTTAAAAGTCTTGATATCAAAATGTGGCCAAGTTGCAACTAACAATATTGCCTATCGTAGCTCACACTAAATAAACTAGCTCTATTCCAAAGCAATGCTATCCAAACTTTCCTAAATTATTTAATGCAACTTGGCCCTGTGTTTCTTCATCTTACCATCTCAAGAGAATGTGGTCAATGAACTGTATGTGCCACTTCAAACTGCAAAATGAAAATAATTTATAGTGGAAATACTCTGATTCAGATGTGTTGCACTTAGAAATTAAACAGAAAAATTACTATACTATAGGGCATGTTTGAACAATTGTCTGCATCCACTGCTTTGGGTCTATGAAAAGCACAGAATTAATAAAATGTATTATTATTATTATGTATTTATGGATTTTTTTATTTGGATTTCTATCAAAACCTGTGTGGTCCTACAGAGCGTAGATAGCCTTGTGTTCACAAAATTCTATTTGCAAATATCATAAATACTATTATGTTAAGAAAATTGGTACTATTACTTTTTTGCCACCATCTGACCCACAAACATGTCTGGATACGTTTGTAAAAATGCTATATGTACGCTATTTTCTAGGTAAAAATATTACTAATTTTTATCTGCATTTATTTATTCATCACCCCTTTCTCTATTGTACGTGATGTTTCTTGATATAAATGTGTTTGTGAATTGTAAAGAATTCTGTAGCAGCAGTTAACATTTTAAAACCTGTACATTTTCTATAAAGTAAACTTGCCAACAAAGTACAACCATATCCTTTCTGGAGTGTAATTATTCATCAACTGTTAAAAACATTCATTGAAATCATATGTTGTTCCATGAGGCACAATCTCTTCACATGCAAAGATGAAGAGACACAGGGCCAAGTTGCATTAAATAATTTAGGAAAGTTTGGATAGCATTGCTTTGGAATAGAGCTAGTTTATTTAGTGTGAGCTACGATAGGCAATATTGTTAGTTGTAACTTGGCCACATTTTGATATCAAGACTTTTAAAAGCAGGCCTAGTTTTTGCAAGTTGGAATTAAGGACTTATAAACAGCGCTATGTAGGCTATGAGTGAGTAACTTGGCTTTTTTTTACGTCGTAGACGTTTTTGATCTGATTTTGTTTTCTCTCCACCCATTAACAGCACAGCCGCCGAGAGCTGGTTCTAGTTAGCAAGCTAACATGTACAGTAAGCTGAAAGTTTAATGTATGAAACGAATAGTGGGTTGGAAACGGATATTTCTCTCGACTCCACCAGGCAGCCTGACATTAATTTTCTCGTATGGAGGGCGAAAGCGAGTGGCTGCTAGCTACGCTGATTGTAGCTTGCCTTGCTGCAAGTGCAAATGTTGTACCTCAGATTTTTTCCAGTTCTTATCCAAAATTATTGTTCAGTATCCCCCAGTTAGGGGGTGGGGGGTTAGATAAATAAGTATAAAGTCCAGAATATAGTTCTTATAAAAGGTTTTGAAAAGAAAAATACAGGGAGGGGGTGAATACTCAGAAATAACTAATTTTAGACTAGAAAAAATGACATTTCCTATATGTAACACCACTTCCGATTGAAACCCCGCCCACTTCCGTTTTTTGAAATCCAGATACAGATAATGTTGATGGTCCTACAGATACAGATAGTGGCATCGCTGCACACCCCTACTACATACCCTCAAAGAATAATTCTCTCCATTGGACAGTACCTTTAAACCTTTAATCAGCAGCTCTTTTAAAAAATGCCTCATCGCATTTACATGCTTCAGAGGCTGTCTACCTACTACACAAACTGTGAAAGTGTCTGTAGCTTAGTGGTTATAGTGTTGCGCTACCATGTAGCAGGTTGGCAGTTCAATTCTCACCTGATCCTAACATTTATTTTTCGGTACACAATTTCTGGTACCACAAGACAAAAGTCTTATTTGGTCTGCTCATTTCTGTTAAATTGCTTGCGCCTAGCGGTCAAGATCTTGCTTTTCCATGCATAAGGTCAGTGGTTCAATCCCCCGCCAGTGTAATTTCATTTTCGACTAAAACAGTGTGCACATGTATAGTTTTTCGCATACAACAATGTTATTTTCACATGAAAGAATTTTTTTGCAAATGCTAAGAAATTGAACAGTATTAACTGTTCACTATTTCACGCATACTTAAAAAGAGGTGAAAGTCACCCGACATGGTCTGGTAGCCTAATGTTTGTATATTCGCTACCAACACAAGGTTTACCACAGGTTAACGTTCACGCAGTACAGGAACAAATATCCCATTTCTCAGGTACAGACAATACAGTTCTAATGCAAAATATTGTCTGGTTAACATCGCATTGTTGCATTAACCTCTTCCTACCGAGGGCAAAATAGGCCAAATTTTGCCTGTTTTCACTAGTGACAAACAAAGGTGGTTATCTCAAAAACTATAAATGGTACAAATATGGTTCATGGCTTTTATTGAAGCAGACACCTGCAGTATTACGACTAAGCAGTGAGAACTCATAGAAATCCAGTTTTTGATACTTAACTACAACAATTTATGTACAGAAAATATAAAAAAACTAAAAAACGGGTACCTACATTCAAGTTTAAGAATTTTTACCTGGGGAGCTACAAATGCAATCAAGGAAATGACTCCTCTATCTGATTCATCAATATGCTGCCGACCTCTGGTAACAATCTGGTGTCAATATCTCAAACCATTCAAATTTTACAGGGTTTTTTTCAGGTGAACCTTTTTCGTTATCCAAATGGTGCCAAATGGTGCCAAATGTGCCAAAAATGGCAATGTTCCAGAAAGGTCTCAATATGATTTATTTTTTTAGGTTTTTACAATAAAATGACATAATTTGTCAATATTGGCAATAAAGGTTCATTTTTAGACGTGTTCTTGGTGTTCTGCATATTACACAACTAACTACCCAAGGTTACAAAAAGCTGTCAAAACCCATGTAGCAGCACAGTGAATCTTGTGTATTTCACCAGAGCCCCATTAGCCAGAAATGAGTCCAGGAATGTGCAAACAGGTTTTCAAATGAATAATGGGAATAGTATGAAACTTCCCTACACATTAATGCTTGCCAGTCCTGTC